>CM047812.1:88106629-88314129 GCA_026214975.1 Gentiana macrophylla
TTACAAAGGTTCTTGGAAGAATTATAAACAAACACCTAAGAAAAAATTAATAAAAGAGTTTAAGCATGTAGAGTTGGCACACCTAAAACAAATTCATGTTCTCGTAGTCATCATTCACCAACAAACTCAATAAAAGATCAAGAAAAGATTATTCTCTCATATAAAATGCGAAGGAAGATATGACTCACGATTTAAAGAATATAAAAGCCCGGGCGGTTAAAATAATAAGGAACATGGATGGTTACCCACTACGAGAGTCCAGTTAACATAAGAGTCGTGCTTAAACTCCGATTTTGCAGATCCTAGTTCAAGTTTGATCAAGAATGAGCACGGCATTAGACACTAAACTACTCATAACAAGCCCAAAATCTATAAACACATTAAAACAAATCACATGTTTCAGATTCAAGATTATTAAAAGTTCTCAAAATTACTTAAAACACTCTTTATCTTTATTTTTATGTTGTAGTTTTCACCAATCTTTATATTTATGTTTTTATTCTTGATTAGTAAAATCAAATTATGTCTGCTTTGAGAAAAGTTCTCAAAATAGTTAAGTAAATTTTAACCTTTAAAATAAGCAATGACGAGCAACCCCAAGTATAAGAGTTAGAGACGCGAGACTACATATTCAATGCAGTTGCTCCAAGACTTTAGTTATTAAAGAAAAGCGAAGCTCATGATATTGATACGATCCAATATGATCATTCAAATATAATGATGACAAATTAATTCAAACGCTGGATAAGAATGACCGATCGAATTTTGAAAGGTTGTTTTCAAAATTGTAAGATTTAAGTATCGACTTAATTCTTTAATCATTGCATAGGTTAACTAAATAGTCAATGTTTTGAATACGATTCAAAAGGTTAAGTGAACTATTTGATAAAGTTTAGATTTTCTTTATGAAAGGAAATTAAATACAGCCTTTGTGATCTTTCTTAAATCTTATGAAGCTACACTAAGAAATATTTACAAGTGCTTAAAGGATTAAAAAGGAAAGTTAGTAAGTGCTTAATAGAGGACTTAAAGAAGTTCTCTATCTTAAGCAAGCATGTTGAGACAAATCTATCTAAGCTAAGTCAACTCGATATATGATATCCTACGAGTGTGATTAAATTAGAAAGATTAAATACGGAATATAATGAGATACAAAGTGAAGCAAACGCCGCGACTTTTTCGGTTTTATGTTCGAGTCTAGTAAATCGATAAGGAACTAAATAATGTTATTATGTTCGGTTCTTATAAAGAACACAAGTTCAGCCATTTGTTAGATTTAGCGTATATATTCAATTGTAAGGAATGAATGTTATTCGATAAAGTTGAAAGGTCACCAATCTAACATACTAGATTGATGACAATATAGTTGATATGTGAAAATCTCAACTAAATATTTGTATGGTCGTTATCCTGATTTATGATTGTTCTAGGCACGCTTATGGATGGAAACGGTAATCAAACGTCATTCTCGATGATGCTTGAACCATATGATTATGAATCATGCTGGTTATACGATCTTATCCAAAGAGGATTAAAGTACCCTTAAGAAAAGGTTATAAAACCTAGTAGATTGACTAGCCTAACATATTGATGTTTGTTGGCTTATGACAATTTATACCATAAACAATTGTTTATCTCTCTACGGAATATTTTGAAAATAGTTGAATGTACTTATGAAGCACGCCAATTGAAAGCCTAAAAGTTTGAGCTAATACGAATATGATTGATAAGCTACTTAGGAATTAATCTTCAATTGATTGAATTAATTAATACCGGCGGTGTTTCGTGTTGTCCAAAAGGAATAAGATTTCCTGAAAGATACCATTTGATACGTAATCAGTAGTGTTCTAAAATGCAAACAACACTTTATATAATAAAGGTGTGACATAAGCCTTAAATATCCTTACCCGCCGACATTGCCCTTACACTTAACCGAGTTCCAAAGAATAAAGGTTGAATAAATTCCATATACGATATAAGAGGATAATGTCGAATCCATCTTAACCGATGATTTGAAGTTGTCATAGGAAAAGTCGTAAAGGCTTGGAACCTAGTACGACTTATGCAACTTTGTGGAATATCTTAGCAAGTACGCTAGATAATGTTACTAGTCCGCTGAGCAAAAGGTGTTTGTCTCCAAACATGCTATCTTCTATAAGCACTTCTTCCAAAAGAGACAAATGAGTAAATAAGATCTCAAAAGAGTTTAAGAACCACAAAGATACATTCAACCATTGGAACATGAGCAGAGCGATGAGGTGTAGAACACGCCAGGCACACAAAGTTAGTGTGTTACGATTTTTGAGTAAGGTATTGGATATGTCTCTCGGGAATTTCCACCCCATGTCACAGTCAATTAAAGTTTGGTAGTTCAAGGTCTTTACGAAAGCACTTGGATTAGCAATTCTTATTTTAGAAATAAGAATCTATAACGATTGATTTAACTGCTGTTAGATTATAGTTTACCTATATAGATGTGATGCTAAAAGAGTTTAGCATAGGTCGCGACAGGGATACTGCTAGCCGGTGTTCTCATGATCTATCTATGTTAGTACGTTAGTCCTAAGGATAAGGTGAAAGATGATGCTTATGGAAGGTATCATTTCCTACTGCGATAGGAACCATCATAAAATTAATGCCAGATGTTCATAGTCCATGAACCATCATGAGTAAGTATGAAGTAAGTCTGGTGAATGTCGAGGATATCCTTAAACAAGTTAAGGATGGTTTCCTAGTTTATCGAAACTTGAAAGCGAATAAATGTAGATATACAGACATGTATCCTGAGTCTTATGAAGGTGAGTGGGAGCTACAATCTGGGTTTGCAGTCACTTTGATTAGGTGATACAGTGAGCTGGAAATGTTCTTGCCTATGGGTCACTGTAATTTCTACAACTTAGCCAAAACACAGTAGTGCCTTGGAGGCGCAGCGGGAGCAGTACATGGATCTAGAAGGTTCATTCCTGAACCTTGTACGGTTCTTCCACCTTTTCTATATAGCTGATATAGTAAGTGGATTCATTGCTTGAAGCAAGGAACATGGTCTCGTCAGAGATCCGTGTATGTGTTGAGGCGGTTCCTTTGACTTGGTCATTTAGAGCATAGTATGAAGATAGTCTAAGTCCCCACGGATAGCGATCCATTCACGGCTAGGGTTGGTTACGAGTATTGCATGAGATTCTTGTGTTTCAACTTGGTCTTGTGTGTACGAGTGATTGGATTTAGGCGAAGTGAGAGATTGTTGAAATAGTGTCCTAAACCCAATCGGGTTGGAAAAAATCCGACCGGGTCGGATCATTTCTACTATTTCTTTATGATTATACATATATTAAATGGCTTTTTCGTTGTCATATATACGTTCTTTTAAAGAACCAATTATGAATTGTTATATGATAACATTCTTAGTATTAAACTATGATAAAGAAACCATGATAGGCGATTATGGTTTATGAGATCTCTAATCACTTTAATAAGTTTGATACTTAAATGTCTCTAGGCTGATGTACTATTAAACAGGGCATTGATAGTATGAACATGCTAGCACGTATTAGATGTCTTATGTCTTTAAAGGCAGGGATAGATCTCGTCTATCGAAGTGTTGAGACACTTGGACTGTACGTGGACGTGTATTAGAGAATGCGTACGTTAAACTGACCCACTTACATTAAGTGTCGCGTTATCTGGCGGTTGTGTAATTATCCTCAGGACCGGAGTCTACATGGCATCACGGTGTGGATTGTCATGCTTTGACACTATTGAGGTTTCCCCTAGCCATGGGGCGATCATGCGGTAGTGATTGGGTGTGATGCTGAAGAATGCGGAGTATACATGTTAGTTCGTCCGGGAATCGCGTATCCTATGATTGGGATCGAATATCCGAAATGGCCTTCTTATAAGGAATGTCTAGCTCTCGTGAATCTTTGCAAAGTGGGGGTAAATGTGTTATTTTGAGAGAGAGCATGATATCCAGATTATAAGATACGATCGTTAATGTATTGACACTTGAAATACGATCGTATGGATATTATTACTGCGGTAGGATTGTAATTTACACGGTAACTGTTTCACATGAAAGGTAGTAGTCATTGCATTTGACTCTTCCGATGATTGGGGTCACGGTGTGTTGCTAGAAGCTATCCCGTGATCGTTAGGTATGAAGTTCGTAATTTGCACTTTGTGCCTACGGCCAACATATTCGGAAGTCTATCGGGTCACACACATATGAACATCTAGCCGGACTAAAATGTGGTTATAGTTGATAACCAAATAAGAAAAGTATTATTTCACGACTATAAAGGTTATAGAGGTAAATTAAAATTGTGGTTATTTATTATGAATAAATATAATACAAGATATTAATTACGTTGATTAATTAAATATGTATATTGATACATATAATTTCGAAATGTGTATATATGATATACATGTATTTTGTAAATTAATTAATCACAGTATTATATTAATTAAAGAATATTCCGGATGCCAAATTTTTGGCTAAAGGTGGCGCCATTTCAAAGTATATTGGATACATTTGAGTTGTGCAATTTAATTAATAAGATTACCATAATATTAATATTAGTTATTAATTGATTTTGAAAAAATAGATTTATGGTAATAAGATAAATATAGTCAATATAAGATATTGACAATATCTTGGAAATATTTAATAGAGGATATTAAATTAAATGAGATAACTCAATAAAATATATTTTCCATATTTTATTGGGAAAATGTTTTCTTTCTCCTCAATCTACTAGGAAGCTTCTCCCAATCAGATTGGGACTAGTGAGGGGCGCAGGTTACTACTATAAATAGGAGGGCTTGGCTAGCTCTTTTAAAACAACACAATTCCAAGAGCTAATAATTCTTGTAAAAAATAGAGAGTTTCATAAAGAGAGATTTATGAGAGAAAAAAAAGTCGGTCTAGCAGCCGAGTTTTTCTGGTAGCAATCCATGATGGGATTCCAGCGAGGTGTTCGTGTGGATCACCGGTAGAGGCCGAACGCTTGGGCGGCTTCGTGCAGAAACTACAACCGTAGACAAAGCGTCGATCCAATTGGATCAACCAAGGTATTCTTTTGTCTACTTTTTGTTAGGTGTAATGCCCGAAATACAATTTTGTAATTGTTTTATTTAATAAATGAAATGATATTATTATTCATATTTATTATTCTCATATTCACCGATGCGACAATAGTATTTACACTACAGAATACCCTAAAGTATATCGTTTATGTAATCACTTAACTCAGTGTATGAGATATACACGGGAGGATTGAGTTAGTGAAGATGTACTTAAAACACAATTAGCCCAGTAGTGAAGTTAATCGAGTATCGGGTCTCTCGCTTAACGTGCTATTAATGCTTGAAAACACAATAGGTGTGATTGTTTTATCCGGACTTTCGGTTAAGAGAACCTAGTGGGGCATTTATATATGATAGATATATCATATAGGGCTGGACCGATTTGATTAGAGTTCACGATATAATTCCGTAATCAAGAAGTCTTATCGAATCAATCGATGATCATATTTATGGATATATCTTAATCCTGAGGTGATCACAGTCAACTGCTTGAATCAATTATGAGGTTTGACTTGACGGTTAAGGATTACACGAGTCTGTGATCCGAATTACCTCATCTTGGCATTGTAATCGGATTGAGTGAGTAGTCCGTGTTATCACGAATACGGAATCCATTCCTTCCATTTATGGAAGTAGATAGAAGCCTTCTTTATTTGTTAATCCTAGAAACCGATCGATCATACGAGTTCATATTACATCGATTAGCTACCAAAGTGAGTTGTATGAATTAATTGATCACTAGGGGTTAATGGTAAATAAGGATAATAGGTTCTAAAAGGGTTAACGGTAACTTCCCGATTTAGAATGAACGATCTATGGAGGATTAATCCATATGTAATGATTATATCAATGGACGCTTATTATCATTCTCGTGAGGAGATAAATATAATCTCATAATCGGAGGAGTGCGATCGGGATTATGGTGGCATATTCCTCGTGATTGATTTATCGAATATAATTATTCGTTCGTAAGATAATTATTTATTTGATTTATCGGAGCCGCTGATTATTAGTCCATGGTCCCCGACGTGCCTCAAATATAGCATAGCTATTCTCGGACGTCGAATCCTAATAATATTAATTTAGTTCTTATTAGAATTTAATTAAAACGATATGTGAATTAATTGTTTAGTAGACTATTAAATTAGTTGGGCTAAATAATTAAATATGTGAAAAAAGACATTTTTCATAATCTTGGCAAAATTATTGTTATGGCCGAAAATAATATTGACTAGGTCAATAAGCATTTTTTCGGCCAAGGCATGTTTTTAGGAAATAAGAAATTGTTTTCTTGTGGATTAATAAGACATGTGCACAAAATATTTATTGGATAAATATTTATGGTAAAAAATAAAGATAAAGATTATTCTAGATTTGTTCTAGAATATTTCTAGGATTATCTTTTATTTAATAGGATTATTATAATTGATTTTGTATTAATTATTAAATCCTTGGAGGACAAGGATTACTCTCCTATATAAAGAGAGTTCTCCCAAGCCTAACACACACACAATTTTCGACTTCATCTCGTAGAGAGAGAAGACAAAATTTTCGGCCAATGGGAGAGAGGAGGAAAATATTGGAGGTTTTCCGGGTAGCATATCGGAAGGATTCGAGACGAGGATTTCCTTCCACCGGGAGTTGCTCGGATCACACATACGGAAGATCGTGGTGCTCTTCACACCATCCTTTGTTCTTCATATTGCGGTTCTTCTACTTGGATTTTGAGATCCAAGAGGTATGTTCTACAACCCCCTTGTAGATGTAGATCTAGTTATTTTATTACGTTTAATTTATAGATCTAGATCCTTAAATCGCTTCCTTTGCGGATGGTATTACTAACACTTTTTTATGCTTGTTGCTTAAACGAAGTCAATCTTGGGTAAAAGGAAATCAAAATTTTGAATTCTGTTGCGTTTTCGTGTAGATTTCCTAACACAATCACCAGCTAAAATCATAGATACATCTGATAAACAGTCGAAGTTTTGAGAAGCAAGTTGTTTTGGGAAAAACATAGAAGGGGATTATGTTCTCCAAGAGTGAACTCGCGACAACTGAGGGTGCCATGGAAATACCTATCATCCTTAAAGTCGGAGTAAATGACAAGAATGGAGTCAACCGCGTCATGGTGGATACCGGAGTGGGTCGGGACATCATCTATTTTGATTGTTTGAAACAAATTGGTTTTGGGGAATCCATACTGAAGCCATACATTGGAGTGTTAGAGGGGTTCTCCAACGACATAGTACGGATTAAGGGCACAATCAATCTCAACATCACGATTGGCGACTACGAGCCCTGCCGAACTGAAACAGTAACTTTCTTGGTCGTCCACCTTCCATCTTACTTCAATATGATTTTAGGGATCCCGGCCATGAGAAAATTTCAAATGGTTGTGTCCGTTCCGCACCAGAAAGTCAAATTTCACATTGGAGATGATATTGGAGTCGCAATTAGTCGGCCTGGAGCTCTCCTCGACTAAATTACCAAAAATAGACCTGACTCAAAGAGGCCCAGAACCGAGGAGTTCACTGCAGGCTCGAGTCAGGTCAACATGGTCAAGGAAATTGCAACTAAAGTGGTTGAATGGAAACCTTCCAAGTCAGAGATCAACCAGACTTCACCGCAAATGATGAGCTCATCGAGGTCATCAAGAATGAGAAATACCCAGACTAGAGGATAAATATTGGAGCTCAGATGGATGAGCTAGAGAATAAAAAGATGATTTCTCTTCTAAAAGAGAATCTGGACGCTTTCGCTTGGGAAGTGACCGACATGAGAGGCGTTGAGCCCGAAGTCGCCTTACACTATCTCAGCGTCGACCCCAACTTCAAGCCTATCCAACAGAAAACTATTGGCAGTGGGATCATTAAGGAGCTTCAGTATCCCACTTGGCTGGCCAACGTGGTTATGGTAAAAAAGCATAACGGGAAGTGGCGCATGTGCGTCGATTTCACCGATCTGAACAAAGCATGTCCAAAAGATCCTTATGCGCTACCAAGGATCGACAAAATGGTAGATGAGATTGACGGGTTTGAAATGCTGAGCTTTCTGGATGCTTATTCAGGCTACCATCAGGTGAAGATGGCCAACTGTGACAAAGAGATGACCGCTTTTAGAGCCGCAGGCGGACTCTATTATTACGAGACGATGCCTTTTGGCCTAAAAATGCATGTTCGACGTATCAAAGGATGGTAAATAGAGTCTTTAGCTCGCAAATTGGTAAGAACATGGAAGCCTACATCGACGATATGGTCATGAAATCAGGTCGCAAAAGATCATCTAGCCGACCGCCAAGAAACTTTTGCCAACGTCAAGAAACATTCAATGAAATTATACCCAGCCAAGTGTACCTTTGGAGTGCAAGCAGGAGTGTTTTTAGGTTTCATGGTAAGCCAAAGGGGATTGAGGCAAATCCCGAAAAGATCGAAGTTTTGATGAATATGAGCGAACCGACAACGATCAAGGAGGTTCAGAGGTTAAACGGGAGAATAATTGCTTTAGGGAGATTCATCTCCAAATCTGCTGAAAAGAGCCTATCGTTCTTCAAAATTCTGAAAGAGGACAAAAACTTTGCATGGACAGAGGAATGCTCGCATCAGGGCCCTCGAGGCGTATATTCCAAGCCCTACTCTGTTGGTTAGTCCCGTGATAGGCGATGTTTTATTTCTATACCTAGCGGCCTCAGATCGTGCTGTTGTTGCCGCTCTTGTCAAGGAAGATGGCACCCTCCAAAAATTCCATCTACTATGTTTCAAAGGCTCTCAGTCCCGTTGAGAGTCGCTATTTTAATATCGAGAAGTTGGCCTACTTCGTTGTTATAGCTGCCCGAAAATTGAGGGATTATTTTTCTTCGCACACAATCACTATCCTGTCAAATGCCCCATTGCGTCAAGTTTTACACAAGCCTGACTTATCAGGCCGAATACTCCGATGGGCCATCGAATTAACCGAGTTCGACATCCGGTATGAACCTAGGAAAGCTATCAAAGCCCAAGCCTTTCCAGATTTCATCACGAAAACTAGTTTCAATGAGAAAAGGCCAAATGAGCAACCCGGTTCGAATCCCATCGACATACGGGTCACTCCAACGATGTCCGTGCCACAGCGGCCGAGTCATTGCTGTCAGCTATATGTTGATGGAGCCGCGAATCTCAATGGTTGTGGGGCCGGGATCATATTGCTAAAACCAGGAACCTCGGAGGAAATAGAACAAGCCCTGAGGTTTAACTTCATTGCTTCAAATAACCCAGCAGAGTACGAGGCCGTTATAGCGGGTCTCGAACTCATGAAGACCATGAACGTAAAAAATGTTGAAGTTTTTTGCGACTCGCAGCTGGTTGTCAATCAGGTTACGGGTTCATAAGGCATTCACTGTGAAACCTTGAAACAGTACACTAATCTCGTCAGAATATTAAAGGAGGGTGTCAACTATTGTGAATTTGTCAAGATACCATGAGAGGATAACAAGCGAGCCGACTATTTATCTAACTTCACCAGTAAAGATGAGATAAGCAACCCAACCATCATGGTCGAGTACCTGTCTGGGCCCGCCATCAACCGGGCCGAGGTCATGGATTTCCGACCCACCAATCTATGTTGGATAGACAAGATAAAAGCATATATCGAATCAGGCGCACTTCCATCCTATCTCAAAGAAGCTAGAGCACTAATAAGAAGAGCTTCCAAGTATACTATAATCAATGATGTCTTATATCGAAAGTCATTTTCCAAGCCTCTGTCATGATGCGTCCGACTTGAGGAGGTCAAAGGAGTACTAATGGAGCTCTATGAAGGAATGTGTAGAGGCCACCCTACTAGCCGTACACTCGTTTATAAAGTCATTCTAGCTGGCTACTATTGGCCTGAACTCACCGATGATGCTCAGAAATATGCGAGAAAGTGTGACAAATGTCAGAGATTTGCCGACATTCCCAGGCTACCTTTAGTTGATCAAAGCATTGTTGTCACGAATACGTTGAAGTGGGCAATCAACCTCATCGGTCCACTCCGTAAGGGGCGGTCAGGCTGCGAATACGTTGTCGTCGCCGTGGATTATTTTACGAAGTAGATTGCCAAGCCCATGGCAAAGATAAACTCCAAGGAAATCATCTACATTCTGCTCGATCAAATATGGACCAGGTTCGGAGTCCCAAGGGTGATAATATCCGACCACGGACCGCAATTCAGAGATGAGTTTACTCAGTTTTGCACAGAACACAACGTGAAACATTGGCAACCATCGGTATGCTATCCACATGGAAACGGTCAGGCATAGAATGACAACAAACAAGTCTTGAAAGTGTTGCAAAAGAGTTTAGATGAGAAGGCCGGGAAGTGGATGGATCATCTGCGGCCTTATAGGCGCTCGGGACCTCGAGAAAGACTACAACTGGTGAAACCCCGTTTGCGTTAACCTATGGTTCAGAGGCTATGGCACCAGTTGAAATGGCGTTGCCAAGTTTAAGAGTCTCACATTCCACTGAGACCGAAAATCCACATACAAGGCATCTTGATCTTGATTTATTAGAGGAAAGGTGAATAAATTCATATGGCCACCTAGTCAACTGCAAACAAGCGGCCAAAAGGTACCACGACAAGTGTGTCCGCAATCATCACTTCGCAATTGGCGATTATGTTTTGCTTAAGAGACACGCCGCTAAACACAAAGCCGAGAAGGGAAAGTTGTCCGAGAACTGGGATGTTCCACTACAAGTATCAAGAATCATCAAGAAATGGACCTATGTGCTGAAAGATAATGAAAGTCGTGAATACAATCGACCCTGGCACGCAGACAACCTGAAAAGATATTACATGTAAGAGCAACGTTCTCTTCTCTTTTGTCAAGGAAAACTCATATTTTGTAAAAGGGTTTTATGCCCCAATATTTTGGAAATCGTTTTGAATGAAATACTCATTTCGACGTCATAAATTAGACCCTCAAAAGTTGCATCCAGCCACTTTGCTTCCGACAAGCTCGCAAGCCGATCGCCTCATGCTTGTCTAAAACTAGAGGGCCCAGGCCAAAAATTTCAAAACACTTATAGGAACGCCAAAAGATCGTTTTATATCAACCTTGCCATGAAAGCTCCATCGGCCACGCTTAACACAAGGGAGCCGCATAAGGGAATTTTTGATTCGATCGAAAGCCCAACTACAGCGAATTCAATATTATGGTTGAGTATTCAAAGAGCAGTTTCGGTTTTATGAGAAGTATTTAAGGCGAGCTCATCGTTCGATTTCAATGATGAACAAGATAAATATGATTTCAATCAAAAACAAAAGAAAACAACAAAAATAAAGACCTATCTATGGCTGGGGAAATACTCATCCGAGGAACAAGTGGGGACCGCCACAATGTTACAGAGGCTAAAATTCATCCAAGTAAAAGGAAGACGGCCGCCAGGTTCCATGGCAATGGCGAAGTTAATAGTTTCGCGGTGAACCAAGACCCCCCAATTGACATTCACATCAGGAATGACAAGGGAATGAATGAGAATAGCTTCATCCTCAGTAATCTTGGGATCATCAATCTAGAAGGCTTGAGTGTTGATGAACCGCTTCAAATCCCGAGCATCCCGGGAAAGCTCGGAAACAACCCCCCTTTGGGACGGGATCCCACTCCCCAGGAAACAAATACTCGAAAGCACCTATAGCATCAGCACGCTTGCAAAGCTCTTCGTCAAGGCCCCAGGCTGACTCATAATGGGTGTCAGAGCCGACATGAGAAAGACGGAAAAAGTTGTTAATGACCTCCGGTGTGAACGGGACCGTAACACCACGGAGAGGGACGGAAGTGGTGCCCTCAACAGAGGCACCCTCGGACAGGACCGAGAAGAATTCACCGGCCACGGTGACGTTATACCGGCCGGTGGGTGCTGCAACAAATCCCCCCACCCGGATAAGGAGATACAAAGCTCGGTACCCTCATGGATGTTGTCACGGTTTAGTCACCTCTCCACTAAAATCGGGAGCCTATTGAAATATCCCCTAAAATTGGCAAGAACAGTAACAAATGAGGTGTTAAAGAAGAGAGACAACTCATGGTTAGAATGAGGAGCAGAAGACATAGTGGCAAAAAGAAGAGATTAATCGAAAGAACAAGAGAGCTATATTTGCGTAGAATTTCAGATTTGCAAGTGAAAAATGAGAATGAGGAAATCCCTCCTTTTATAGAATAAAAGAAATGACCCCACGGCCGAGATTGAAAGGATCGAATGGTTAGGATTCACGCGGGACCTTCAAAATTTTAAATTTCAAAGGCCGCATTCATCGCTACACGGTTATCAAAGTTGCAGTAAATACGGCATTGATTGCACTCATCATCAAACGACAAAAAATTCGTAAAAGGTCGCCAAGAAACCCCGCCAATCAGAGGTTAGGACTGTCCATTTTCACTGCCACATCTGACTCATCACGCTCAGTGACGCGACCCCATGAGTCGCCACCACAACAAATGATATACCCAACTACAAGAGAACCGCAAAAATTCTCGAACACTTAGATAAATTCTCAGTCAGAGGTTATTTTGATCAAGCCCGCTAACGATTCTTGCCCGAACAAGATGGCTGTGAATCAAAAACGTCGCAACGGTTTTGACCTCAACATCTATTTCAATCAAGCTCACCACTAAAAACCCTCAATCATGCTTGAATCAAGAGGGGCGCACATGGAAATTTTTGATTCGGTTATAAAGGTCTAGTCAGACGTTATGATCGATTGTTTTTAGCGAGCTTAATATTTAGCGCTCTCAACCTCTCCAAAAACAAGGGGGCTGCATGCATACCTACACACACCAATCAGACTCGAAAGACACATAATTCAAGCAAAATAAATCATGACAGAGAAAAGCCATGCATTCAAAAGCTAGAAACGGCCACAAGTCGACAAATTACAAAGAAAATAATGTGATCGTTCAGCAAAACAAAACCAAAGTTAATGATTACAAATCAAGGACAAATAATTCTGATCATCTTGAGGGGGTTACGAGTATGATCTCTAGTCAAATTCAGAAACTCATCACCAGCATGGACGCTACCCTCAATGTCATTGCCTTTGGTGGCCGGCTGGGGTACCCCATTGATCAAGGTAGTCAAGTTCACTTCATTACGAGAAGGAGGACTCCACGCATCTTGCCCCGCCTTCATCCGCTCCTCGGAAAACTTGGCGATATACTCATCAGTATAAGGAATGTCGGGGTGATACTGTATCAATGAAGGGTCCTTCTGAGATAAATCGGCCAATTAGAAACTCCTCAAGGCTGGCAAAATCCCTACAGCGAACAGACTAGAAGCAACGGATGATATGGTAGAAACCTTAATCAAAACTCGCCTCTTGAATGTCCAAAAACGCATCAGATTTTTTATATTTGGCAATGGCTGTGGGCCCGGCCTCTTTACCTGTTTTCTTAGCTGCGATGATCTGCTTCTTAAGTTGCGCATTCTCAGCCTGCGCAGCTTTCAGTTTCCCTTCAAATTTCTTAGCGCCCTCTTTCAACTGAGTTGCTTTCTCCTTGCCGAGGGGTCCCTTCATAGCCATTGAGCTGGTTTTCCCGTGAACCCGCAAGGTAAGGGATCTTTTGGTGTGGATTCCGGATCGGCAATTGTCTACTCACCCCCCGCCGCGGCACGTTTTGGAGTGTCAGCAGTTCTTTCCCCTTTAGTGGGAACATCCTCCTCGCTGGCTCTGACGTCATCGGCAATCCTGGTCTTATCAACAAAAACTTTGGATTTTTTAGAATCGTGAGCCTCCTTAGCGGCCTCATCTGCCTAGGACCTCTTGCGAGCTTTAACGGCTTCTTTTGAGCCCGTGACAACGTCCTTCCCTTTCTTACTTTACTGAAGCGGAATAGAAGTTTCGTCGATAATAGAAGCATCCACCATTTGCGGAATCTTCCCAGGCGCCTCTATTAAAAGCTATGTCCTTGCTTTAGCCTCAGCTTCAGCACACTTTTTTGCCTCTACTCACCTCTGATTAGCATCAACCATGGAAACTGCAAGAAAATAGGTCGTCAAGACAAGTAAAAATAATACAAAGGAAAAAGTAAGACAAAGGTAATAAAAGGAAAATTACGGCAAGGCCTCCTATTGGGATTTCCAGAACAGACCGTACACTCGGAAGGAAAGCACGTTCCCAGATGACACTCCCCCATCCAGTTTGTGTCAGATGGTTGAGGCTCTATAGCAACTAAGGATGGCGATCTCACAACCCCTACTATCCCCGCCTTACTGGCAGAAGGCCCGCTTGGATCTATAAGAGCGAGCCAAGCCACATTCCTGGTCGATTGCTCAGCCCCATCAGAATTTATGAGTTTCAGAAGACCATGGACGAACCGATAATCATTATAAAGAAGCGTCTCGGGTACCCTGTTAGACGGCTGTTTTTTCCGCGAACCAAAATTGGGAAAAGGCCAACCAACCTTGGATTTAACTTTAACGACCCGATCACCCTAATTATGAATCTTGTTGGGTAGTTGGAATAATAAGCGAGGAAATTTTGCCCTTAGCGAGATTTGGCCTGGAACGTGAGTCCCGCAGAATGTGTAAAACCGATTGAGAATCGAACGGGAAGGCTCTTTCCTCATCGTCCGACACAGCACAATGAAAGCCACAAGTTGAATTATAGCCCCTAAGGCGAAGTCACTAGGCAGAGCATTCATATACTTCTAACACTTCCACAAAGAAAGGGTCGAATGGAGGTCGCAAGCCAGCATAGAAATGATCAAAGTGAAGAACCAGGGTATCTCCTGGGCGACGAGAACCACTGCGATCCTTGCACTCTTCTACTTGAAAATTATCCCCCTCATTCTCATAATCAAAGAGAGAAAACTTATACATGTTGGGATCGATATTAAACCGTCACTAGAAGAGCTCCACAAGGTCATTACTGTTTTGGATCCTCACCCATTCTCTTCTGATACGCTTCTCATACTCGGCCATCCGAGCATACTCGAGTTTGGCTTCCGGGTTGTTAGGTTTCAGCATCTTCATCTTCGCCAATTCATTCACGACTTCCGTAGCAGAGGCAACAACCTTTTTCTGCCGCTTCCATTTAGGATAAGGGTCCGGGAGAGGACGATGAAGAAGCTCTCGATTCTCATCCTCACTTTCCCTCATGAGATCGACAAAGGAGGTATCCTCCTCGATAGGGGAATCTTCCTCAACAGCTGCGCTGCTTATACCAACATCGTCCTCGACGCTGACCTCGGTGGTATATCCTCGCTCCCTCTTTTGTCGACTCGTTCGCAAACAATCCATAATGATGGCTAGTCAAAGGGATCATCATCTAGTCTTCATGCGGCCTCAGCCTCAACCTATTCGTCTTCTAGGTCATCTCTAGCGGACCCACTGAAACTGGTATCATCCACTCCCCCGTTGTTAAGATCATAATCGTACACTTCTTGGTCATCTTCAGAATACTCACCAAGGGTACGATCACTATCTAACATCCTGAAACAAGAGGGAAAGGCAGAGTATTAATCACCTGAGACCATGAAAGTCGGGCCAAGATGGATTCCTTTCAACCATATCGATGCCTTCCCCTCTGCCCGCGACCTAAAAGGGCAAATGTTTACATAAAGAAGAGGAGCAGACAACCACACTAGAACAAGAGTACCAAACTGACGAGAAAAATCAGGCAGGACCCACTAGTCATCAGACGACATGAACCCAGAAAATCGTAAACCTTAATGCTTAAATGGACCGTGATACAGATGCAAACTTTGGTCACAAGATCAGAGCAAAATGAAACACTGTGGATAAAAAGAGACATAGGTGCAAAGACAAAAGCAAAACTGAAAAGAGAATCATGGAAAATCGAGGAAAACCAGGGAAAATCGAAGAAATTACCTGATTCTGAAACTGGAAAGAGTGGCCGGAATCCTCAAACCTCGATCGGAACCTTGAAACCTTAGCCGTAACATCACAACCGCTGCCGGAAACCTCAAGTGTTTGCCAAAACCTCCTACAAAACAAAAAGTAATACACTAAGAAATCTGAAAGTGACAAAAGTGTTTGAAGGCTGGGGTCTTACGCTTTATATAGGCAAAGGGTTGAGAGATCTAAAGGCTAAAACGGAGGTAATACTACGGTTTATATTAGGGCGGCTGTTTCGAATTTCAAATTCTGAAAACGTCATCATTGCTACGTGCCAATCGAGGCCCCTGTAATTACGTGGGAGGTTGCCAAAGCGGTTGTTTTCAATCTGGGCCACGATCTGACCCTCCAACTGACCCATCATTTATGACTCATGAATGACCCCGTCAGAAGCGTAGGCAGCTGTCAAGAAGGTGTCCAGTCAGGACGAGCCCTCCATGAGTATCACTCCAACCCAAGCCGCCGGCTTCATAGCGTGGTAACATAAATATCATCCGCTTAATAGCACGGTCCCCAAAGGCAAATCGTACTGTGACATAAAAGCCACTTTAAAGATCGTCCGCTTAATAGTACTGTCCCCAAAGGCAAGTCTCACCACGACATAAAGCCACTTCAAAGCTGTCCGCTTCATAGTGCGGCAACATATAGATTATCTGCTTAATAGCGCGGTCCCTAAAATTAAGTCGCACCGTGACATGGAAGCCACATCAAAGCTGTCCGCTTTATAGGCGGTAACATAAAGATTTTCCGCTTAATAGCACGGTCCGTGAAGGCAAGTCACGCCGCGACACTTGAGCCATCTTAGGGCCGTCTGCTTTATAGCGCAATCATGAATTTGCTTGTTTCATCGCGCGATCCAAAGGCTAAATTCAACTACTGACATAGGCCATCCAGGGAAAAGTTGAACCACGACACTGATGCCTTTTGAAAGACCTACTTAGAGTAAGGCATTCGGGAACCGCTAATAGGCTTATTAGGCACAATAGCGAACCCTTATGCCTGATCCAGGCTATCGGTCAGCAAGCTACTTTACTGCCCGCCTTTCATTTCTAGAAAATGCTCAAGGCACGGAGTAGGGGCCATTGATATGCCTGAACCGTTACACGGCACGCAGATCCGTATTCGGGTCTGACCGACAACCGTCACGGTAAGTGGATAGCAAGTGGGCGACCCCTGGGCTACACCTCACATCCCTTAAAATAGGTATGAATACATGTCAGGGAGCCCAAACCACGAGTCCAACAGGCTGTCAGGTCCGCTAGCTGTTAGGAAATTACTAGTTTAACACAGCGAAATTTAAAATTTGATTTCCGATCCCAAGATCGACTTCGTTTAATTCAATAAACACGTTAAGTAGTTTGATGGTATATACCTTGGCTGATCTATAAGATCGTCTCTTTGACCGTCAACGGAGAGTAGTACTGTGCGCAAGCCGTCTACGCGTCCGGCCTCTATCGATAATCCACATGAACTTCTCGCCGGAATACTCCTTGGATTGCTCTCAGAAAAATCTGGCTGCTAGTCCGGCCTTTTTTTTTTCTCTCTCTCTCTAACTCTCTATTGGAAGCTTTCTATTTTACTCAAGAACTATTAGTTCTTGGAATTGTGATGATACAAAAGAGCTAGCCAACCACTTTCTTATATAGGGTGAGTGGTGCCCCTCTATGCCCTAATCTGATTAGGAGAAGCTTCCTAGAAGATAGATGAAAGAGAAAAATATTTTTCCAATAAAATAAGGAAAATCACTTAGATTGATTTATCTCTTTTATTATAATAAATATTGCCAATATCTTATATTGAATATATTTATCTTATTATCATAAATCTATTTTTCCAAAATCAGTTAATATCCAATATTAATATTATGGTAATCTTATTAATTAAAGTGCACAATCCACGTGTATCTTATACACTCACATGTGGCGCCACAAATGCCAATTAATTGACTTCTGGAATATTCTCCAATTAATATAATTTATGTGTAATTAATATCTTGTATTTTATTTATTCATAATAAATAAATACCACCATATCAATTTACCACTATAACCTTTATAGTCCTGAGATAAACTTTCCTTATTTGGTTATCAACTATAACCGCATTTTAATCCGACTCGATATTCATATGTGTGTGACCCAATAGGCTTCCGAATATGTTGGCCGTAGACACAAAGTGCAAATTACGAGAATGCCCTTCATACCTAACGATCACGGAATAGCGTCTAGCAACACACCGTGACCCCCAATCATCGGAAGAGTCAAAAGCAATGACTACTACATTTCATATGAAACAGTTACCATGTAAATTACAATCCTACCGCTGTAATATCCATACGATCGTATCTCGAGCGTCAATACATTAACGATCGTATCTTATAATCAACAAACTCAGTTTCTTTTGACATGCTCTCTCGAAATAACACATTTACTCCCACTTTGTAAAGATTCTTGAGAGCTAGACATTCCTTATAAGAAGACCATTTCGGATATTAACTCGCAATCATAGGATACGCGATTCCCGGACGAACTAACATGTATACTCCGTATGCTTCAATATCACACCCAATCACTACCGCATGATCGCCCCATGGCTAGGGGAAATCTCAATAGTGTTAAAGCATGACAATCCACACCGTGATGCCATGTAGACTCCGGTCCTTAGAATAATTACACAACTGCCACATAGTGCGACACTTAATGTAAGTGGGTCAGTCTAACGTACGCATTCTCTAATACACGTCCACGTACAATCCAAGTGTCTCTACACTTCGATAGACGAGATCTATCCCTATCTTCAATAAGATAGAAGACATCTAATACGTGCTAGTCTAATCATACCATCAATATCCCATTTGACAGTACATACGACTAGAGACATTTAAGCATCAAACTAATTAAAGTGATTAGAGATCTCATCAACCATAATCACTATCATGGTTTCTCTATTACAGTTTGACACTAGGGACGTTAGTATATATATACACCCAATAACATGAGTATAAACAATATATAATAACAAAAGTGCTTGTATTAATAATAATAAAGTTATTACATGAACTAAAATAGACTGTAATCGACCAGATCCGGTCGGATCCGGTCCAACCTGATTGGATTTAGGACACCTTTTCAACACCAGCGACCATAAGGGTCCACATGGGAGTAAGAGTAAGCTACCAGTTAAAAACAATCAAGAGGACAACTGGCGACTACACAATGGGCCCGCCACATTCTAATCTGTCGAGCGGTCCTTCATGCAGTTAGCGTCGCCATATCGTTCACCGCACTTATTTGTCTGTAGCTAAAACGCTAGTTTACTCTTGGCCTATAAAAGGGGCTCAATGTAACTATTATAAAAGACCAATTAATGAAAAACAAGGCAATAATCTGCCAAAATTGATACTCTCTCTACTGTTTATCATCACCACCACAATCACCGCCGTGCACCACCGGCTAGCGTCACTTTCATACACTTTCATAGCCAGATATCCACCACTTATACCACCGCTAAATACTCGTGATAATTTCGACTTTATCTTAAATTAATTACATTAATTTACAGTTGTTGGACTATGTTTATTAAATCCTGATGAAATTATTTCATCCAGCCTGAGCCCATTTATATCATCTGCATCGTTGATTATGATGGTCTACATCACGATCACTAGATCATACATTCTGATCAAAAGTTTCGATATTGATTGTGTCACCCACTTTTGTCTCACAGGTTATAGGTTGTACCTGTATCATTCCTCTTTTGAAAGTATGTGCTACTAGTTAAAGAAAGACAAATAGTAACCCTAAAAGAAAAAAAAAAACAAATGGTTCAGTCACTAGATCATACATTCTGATCAAAAGTGTCAATATTGATTGTGTCACCCGTTTATGTCTCACAGGTTGTATGTTGTATCCGTATTATTGGTCCTTTGAAAGTATGTGCTACTAAATTTTTTTTGGAAATTTATTTTACTAGTTAAAGAAAGACAAATGGTACGGTCACATGGTAGGGAATCCCTATGCCTGTCGGATACGTTTCAAAAGGCTGAAGGTTAGAAAAAATGCGTAAAAAAAGACACGAGCGGAATTTTAAAAGAAAATTTAAAAATGGATTGATTTTGATTTCTTTTATTAAAATAATACGGAAAGACTTGTCGCCGTTTTGGCTATGATTCATAAAAGTTTGTTTTTATCCTCTAAAAAAAATAAAAGTTTGTTTTTCCGAATAATAATAATAATAATAATAATATGATATTATGATGTACTCCGGTATAGTGTCATGGTGTTGTCAATTATCTCACATAATACAACGGTTATATCTGTAATGTAGTGACATTTCAAACTTTGAATATCGACGAACTCTTCTGATGTTTCGGCCTTCTCCTTGACAAGATGCAAAATAACAATGTATATGAGATAGAAATGTAGTACCATAAAGTAAAAAACTCTTGTGTTGAAATATTTCCACCATAGGAGGTTTATACATGTGGAATTGTAACTCCAACCTTAAAGTTACTTATGGCCGGTATAACCACTACCTAGCAATTATGGCCACTAACGAGCACATATAGCATACCTTATAGAATTTCACTATACATCTAAATACTCGAATCTTTCATTGACTATATATTCATGTCAATGTAGCCCAGAGGCCCTGTGCTTTTTTATGTTTATGTTTGCTCAGCGAAAATCACATATTGTACCATATTTCCCTTTCTTTTGATTGATACCTGGATTCCTAGTTAAAATAATATAAAAATAGAATAATTAGAATCCTAAGACATAAGAATAAAATGATTCTTTCAGATTGATCAAAGCAAAAACTATATAAATAAATAAATCGGGATGATATAGCAATTAAATCCATATTGGAATTAATTGCTATCCATATAAGCGTAGGAATTAGACTCGCAAGACAATTCCAAATAAAAAAACTTCAATCATTTCAATTAGTTTGAAGAAAAAAAAGAGGGAATGGCTATACTTAAATAGTAATCCGAATTGCTTCTGAGTATTCTTCGATCAATTCATCGAAGACGAATAGTTCCTCCAATTCTATGAATTTTTCTAGAATATTCTTTTCCTGAATCTCATTCAAACAAATTTCGGATTGACCGGTATGCCACCAATTAGTAACCCAAGCCATCTATGACGATTAATCAACAATTCGAAGTGCTTTTCTTGCATATTCTTGATAAACTAGCCTTTATATCACATCTCAATTGGGTATGTATATTTCTGGGTTTTCACAGTTTTGGTTTGTATATTCATAATGATACCATGAGCGCTTTAGGGAGATCATTGCCCCTCATGGAATCTAGGTCCTTCTACTTCATTTTTGGAATATTCCCGTTATACAATATACGAGAAAAAGATAAGATCAATTACGAAGCATTTATTAATTAATATTAAAAAAATATAAAAAAATATAGCGCTGCCTAAACCGTGAAAACGGGGTTGTGGGAGAGCAATACAAGCGTTGTGCTGCTAGGCGAAGCAGCCCGAATGCTGCACCCTAGATGGCGAAAGTCCTTTCACAATCCCTGGAGAGATGGTTCACTATTAGACCGAGGGATAAGTAATTCGACTCATTCACATCTAGATCATGAATGCTTGGAATCCATATTATGCAAGGACAAAAATGGAGCTGCTCCCTCGGCAAAACTAGGATAAAGTTGAGCCAAAAGATCTCGATTCAAGATAAATTCATGAGGAAGTGGTATCTCCTTAGGATCAACTCCAGCGTTTAGAAATTGGCCGAATATGAAGCGCGTGGATACCTCCTTTTTATCTTCATCCATGGACCTTTTTACTTATTAAATTCGAAATATTAGTTTAATTCAAAACTATGTTTCAATTTCTAAAAAGGATTACTAATCCTTAACTTTTCGAGGAATCCTTCATCAGTGGTTTGAATGAATGATTTTTCAATCTTTTCGACCTTGGTTCCGTAGGAGCAAAGTAAAAGTTTAGCAGAAGCCTGGTCGAAAATTCCTGAAAATTTAGTTTTTTATGTTTACATCGGAAATAATCCGGAGAAGGGAGGATTATTCATGGCGGGCTCGATACGGAGCTGGAGCTGCTAACTACGATGAATGCGCTAACTATGGATATGATGCTGGAAATAGACCGATTTTATATCACCCTTCAATTCGAATTCCTTTTTCTACTTCTTCTTCCAAGTGCAGGATAACCCCAAGGGGTTATGGGTTTTTTTTCTACCAAATGGGGACAATAGGAAGGATTTCCATTTTTTTTCAAATGAATGAACATTTCATTTCTGAGCCGAAGAGCCGTTTTCAAGGAATGTTTGATCAATTATGTATTAATCAATATTCGATTGATTGGTCTGAGGTTATTGACAAAAAAGATTTGTATAAGCCACCGTGGAGGAAAAATAGGACTCTTCGGGGGAGCTGGGTGGGTAAAACAGTACTTATTATGGAATTGATTTGTTGTGGCAGAAGAAGGATAGCTATACTGATTCGGTATACTCCAAAGACGCCCTCGGTACAAACGATCTCACAAAATATAGTCATTTGGCAAATTTGGATTCATATATTCCCCCCACGGGGACTTCATTGTACGATATAAGATCCATCTGTATAGATATCATCTACATCCAGAAAGCCGTATGGTTTGTAAGAAGCTTGTACAGTTTGGGAAGGGGTTTTGATTGACAGGTGAATATTCTTGTACTACCCTTTGTTGGTCCCGATGGACGGAGGAGGCTAGGTTAGCCGAAAGATGGTTAAAGGTTCAAGAACGTAAGGTGCCCCTGCTTTTTCGGGGATCCTTTTCCGCGTTCGAGAATCCCCTTCCTTCTTCCACCCAGAGTGGATTGTTTTGTGTCTATTACCAGTTCTTCTCGAGGATACACGACAGAAGGAATTGTTGTATTTCCAAGCTTCACCTTCAACAAGCGTAGATTTTTTTTTTCAAATAATTTCCTGAATCATGTGTGTCTTTTTCGTAAGACTCAGAGAAATAAATGTCAATAATTTGATATGAGGAACCACTGAACTCAATCACTTGCTGCCATTACTCTTCAGTTTTCTGTTGAGGTCTATCCAGTAGAGGGACTCAAATTGGATCAGTGATCGATTTCTAGGTTTCGACGTATAGTGCGACTTGTCAGATATACTGGGTCATATGGGATTTACCCGTTCTCTCCTCAATCGAGATATCCTCCGTTTCGCCCAATCCCAAGTTTGTCTATGAAGAGCGGATCTAATTGTATTCGTGTCTATAATTGATTTCTTTTATGTAATAGTGAGTTACAGACAGAGTTCGAAAAGGTCAAATCTTTGATGATTCCATCATCTATGATTGAGTTGCGAAAACTTCACAAGCTATAAACTCTTTTTATAGATTCGACTTCTTACTCAATTTTAAAGGGGTATATAGAATCATATGGCCGCTTGTCCCTATTTTCTGCTTCAATTGCTGTTTTTGTTTCTGTACTCCCGATTTATCCACTAGGTCAATCTGGTTGGTTCTTTGCACAAAGAATTTCATTATATCCTTTTTAATTTTAAGTGTTCTATTTTATATGGTATTTTGTAGGGATAAAAAGGAACCACTAACCAAATGTTTATAGCCTTTAAACAAAACATTATGACCATTGTCTCCACTAAGCTTGATATTAAGCTTATTTTCTTCAACAATCCCCCACAAAATGGATATTAATGCAAAGTTTATGCAACCCCTGATTTGAATTCAGACGGAAAGATATTAGGAGATGTATTATTTAACTTTGAACCAGCCTTAATACAGTATTATAGGATTTACTCGGCTAATCAATTAACAATATCTTGAACTGTTCAGCCTTTATTGTTAACAAAAATTGTTATAACGGGTTGTAAGTGATAATACACATAACATATCAAATAACGTAAGCAAACACAACAAGAACATAAACAAGAAGAACACAATGATTTAATGTGGTTTCTGGTGTTGTGCCGACTATTCCATTGACAAGAAAGATGAACTTTTATTATGCACAGAATTACAAGAAGATACTGTCTAGGTTACAATAAATACGGATATTTATAGCCAGAGGCGGATTCACATTGATTACAATGGGGTCCGCAGACCCCCCTAAAAATAAAAATACGCTACATTTTACCTATAAAAAAAAGATTTCGGATCCCGTAAAAAAATTATTTACTCTGTTAAATATTTACGGACCCCGGTGAAAAAAAATTCTTGATCTGCCACTGTTTATAGCCTCGGTAATTAAACCCTAGCCGTCATAATGTCCCATGCGTATTTCTCAGAAATACCCTCAATTGTGATTCTTCAGAGCTCAGTTGAAAACTACCAGATGTAACCAGACTCAGATACAAAGCAAAGACACACATGTTTTAACATATTTCAGCTGAGACCATTCGGCCGAACACAGACTAAGATGAACACCATTTCAGCTGATCTCCTAGACTTGAACACTTTAGCTCAGCTGACCATCACTCAACTGAACTTCCCGGACTTCATATTTTCCAGATTCGGATGCAGAGTTCAAGTCACATTGACTAACAAATCTTCACCTTGACTTGAACTCTCGTTCAAACAAATTCTATAATCAGATGTAATGTACCAGTTGCATTAGTCAATGCCAAATGTACAGTACCAGACTTCCCTATCTTCAGTCTTGTCTTCTTAGAGAACAAAATTACCAGCTTCGGATGTTAAGCAAATCCATACACGGCTGAAACTTGTCCTTCTGAACAGATTTGGTGAACATATCAGTAGGATTATCATGGATGTTGATATTTCTCACATGGATTCTTTTCCCATTTCTCAAAAAGTGATTCCTCATATCAATAAACTTGGTTCTTTTATTATGAATTTGATCCATAGCTAAAGATATTGCACTTAAATTGTCACAATATATATTAGCTTGATCCTGATGCAGACCCATATCACTGACTGGTCCCTTTAACTAGATTTTGTCCTTGGATGTCTCTGTAAATGCCATGAATTGTTCCTCAGCTTGAGGATGATGTTTGATGATATGTTATGCTTTGCTATGAAGTTTCTATCATGCTTTTATCATTATGTTGTACTATGAAAACTATGTATCTTCCATTTTAAGACATGTTGTACCTTTTAATTGCTTTCTTTTAAGACATGTTTTGTAAGATATGTTCCCTTTCAATTTGTAAGATATTTTGTATATTGTAAGACTTGGTTTCTCGTTGTTGTAAGTTATCTTTCTATCTTTAGTTTGGATGGCATAGGAATCTCTTTAGATCCTTGTATTATTTTTACCCGAGTCTTTTTATCTTCCGCGACGCTTTAATTTGATATGATAACGTAAAGGCTTACGTATAATATTAAGTGTATTCTATGTTATACGTGCCGAACGTTTCTTTTCCGAATAAGAACTCGGTATCCGGAAACGGAACGTTATACGTTTTGATGTGGGCGTTGAACTTCCTAGCTTTTTCAACAGCCATGGAAGTTGAGCAAAAGGGTCTGCACTCCTTTGATCCTATGAAGGCAAGAAAATCAGTGAATTGAATGGAGAATTGTTTATTTTTCTTCAGATAAGTCCAAAGATTACAAAATAAGAAGACCAAATAAGTAGATGCTCAACATGAGCCTTTTGTGTTTATCTGTATCTAGAATACAATATGTTTCCAATTTCAAGATAGAATAACAAAATAAACTAGGAATCCTTTGAATGTTAGTGAATCTCTTTGGTGGTGATTATTTTATTTTACATTATTATCTTCCTTTAAAACGAAGCTTTATTCAAAAATAGGCATGAAATTCTTGTAAGCTAGGACTGCATAGAAGGGGTCTGATGTGTTGAACAACTTTAGCAAGTCCATAATCCATGAACTGTTACTCCGAGGATCACGAGCACCACCAGGACCAGGGCCACGGATGACATGGGGTTGCGTGAATCCCTCCACACACAGAAAGTATTGAACCACTAGCTGTACACGACTATACGAATTCCCGTCTCTCCAAACGTTGATGGCCTTCTCATAGAACAATCTGTTGCTAAAGCTAACAATGAATACTCCTCCAGGTTTCAGGACTCGAAATACTTCGGCAAATACCTGCACACCGTAAATAAAACAGAGTACTCTTGAGATACTTCAACTATATATGAAGAGGAAGTGGGGGGAATGCAATAGAGTATAAAGGCTTTGCCTTTTCGGGCTGCTGGAGATACTGCACGCTGACGGTGCATAACACTGCATCGAAACTGTTGCTCTCAATCTGAAGTTCTTGGTCCTGGTTTAGATCCTTCACAAAGAAATAATCAAGTCTGGGATTTCTGGCAAGCTCCTGTGCATTGAGTCCATGGCCTACAACCTTCTTGAACTTGATTTCTTTAGGAAGATGGCTAACCCACGAACTCATGAGGTCGAGAATCTCCCACTCAGGTCTTAACCGCTCCCTGTATAGATCAGTGAGTGTAGAGATGAAATTATCATCGACATGGGTCACAAAACGTGGATAAGAATAGAATTCTCTATCGGATTTAGTGTCGAGTTTTGTCCTTTCTTGTGGGGTGAGAACCTGCCGCTTGATTTTTCCGGCGGGTGATTGAACTTTATTGAATTTTTCATCGTTGCTAGCAAGATTCTGAATCTTAATAGTTGATTTTGCTGTTGAATGAGGAGTAAGGGGTTTGGGTGGAGGGATGCATTTGTTGAGCTCCGTCGTCCATTGCCGACTAATTAGCATGGCGCGGAGGTAGGATTTCTAGATATTTTTGGGGGGAAGGTGGGGTGTATGTATACGTTCCTGGTTTGCTCTTTGGAGTGGATAGTATTTGTGTGATCAAGATCGAAAGATAACTACCTAGCTATTTTTATTATACTCTTCATAAATAAATAAGCTAATGTATGTTAGAGTCGTATGAATTCGAATAGGATCCGATCCAAAACCGTGATCTATTCGGGTAGAGATTGGCATAGATTCATCTAGACATTGATCCAATCGAGCTCCACAGTGTAAAAACGAAATCGAACATTCCTATAATGGATTCCTATTATAAATTTCAAATCGATTAATTAAAAGCACATATAAAGTTAGAAGTTAGATGTATGCAACCAGGTGAGATGTCGTGATATTTCAAATTGTATCTCCAAACTACAATTGATGGACGTCGATCTTATATTCGATATTCTTCTATTCTCTAAGAAAAACACTAATTTTTCTTATTCCCAATTACTTAGACAAGAAACCAATTTTTTCTTATCTCTTTTCTTTGGTAAAACTGACACCTATTTTTCATGTAAATTGGTGCCGGAAAAACTCAGTAAGCTAAGACAACAAAATATTTTTTATCACTTTTCTTTGATAAAAGTTCATGAAAATTATTGTTAGAGAACTCTTTTTATATAAGATAATAACCAAGTCAAATCACTGTGGATAGAGAGAGTCTTACCATATTTCGGTTTCTTTTACTTAAAGAAAAAGAAAACCAATTCCGATAAGAAACCTAATTTCTTATTTAATAAACTAGTGAGTGTGAGCCGTGCGATGCGCGTGCAGGCCAACATAAATCGTTACCAACGATAATAATACCAAGAATAGATGTTCAACGTGAAATAAATCGCGTAAAGTTTAAACCGTAAATAAATCCAGGCGCGAGAAAAGAAGAGCAAACATAAACATATCACATTCTGCGCAGAGGTAGGCTCTTGTATTAGAGGCGTGAAGATTGTGAATCACTTATCTTCCGCGCTTTATTAGGAGTTTCCACCTACAAAATAAACCACAATACAATGTATCGGAGAACAATGTCATAAAGTCGATCTCTTTAGCTTCGACTTTACGTAATGAAACATTATAGAAAAACAAAAAGCGGATCATAACTATACGGTCAAATCCCCCGGGACGCCTTAGCTTCAAGATCATTATATACTTGAAACTGTGTTTCACTCATTTTCTATCCGGCATTTCTCTTTCTTATCATTAATGAATACGTCATTGATCTCGTGCTCATTCATTTTGAGGAAAAAAAATCGCGTGTCAAACGGTCTGAAGAATATAAAGAGTGACTTGGTATTCCAACGTCAAATTTAGTGGCGCTCGTACTGCAAACGGCCGGCAGTTCCACCGACGTTATGGTGTTTAAAATAATAAAATATTTAATGTGGTGTCAAGAGTGATTTATAAAGCTCCGAGAGTAATCGTGGCGCCTTGAGTAATTTCGTGGTGCCGATAGAAGCCACATAAATACATCATACATTCTTACACGACCAATAAGTTCAATATAGCTAGGCAAACAAATATGAAAAATGATTCTTCACGTAAACTCAGAATAAATAGAGACGAGTTCTATTGACACTACCATTTTACTATTGACACCCTTTTTTTTTATAAAAAAATTCATTTAATTTTACACACCACCAAATAACTTTTTTGGCACCACGTTACGCGCGTCAGAGGTACCGATGATTTATAGGGTGTCGAAAGTAATCGTCGCAGCGATGCTTATTTTAAGTGGCGCGCGGATATTTTTTCGGCTACTTTTTGTTGTTGTATTTTATAGCTAAATTTGATTCATCTTCCATAGTACACTACACAACACAACGTGAAATCCGTCGGTCTTTCCTTCTTTTTTTTTTATCATTTTCAGCACAAATTACTAATGACACACGGTTGATTTAAAAAAAAAAACAAACCACAAAGCTTTGTGTTAGTTTTGTGACTTGATCTCTAAAACTGATAGAATTAATCTGAAAGCTGAAACTGAGTTTTGTGAAGTGAAACTGAGTTTTGGGAAAAGCTAATAAAACTGAGTTTTTGATAAAACTGAGTTTTGTGGAAACTGAGTTTTAGTGGAAACTGAGTTTTGAGGAAACCGGTTTTAGTGGCGAGTTTTAGTGAAAACCGAGTTTGTTGATTACAAGTGAGTTTTCCGGAAAGTCGGTTTGGGGTGAGTTTAAATCCCAGTGGATAACAATTTGAGTTGGGGTCCATATCTCGGGGTATTTATGACAATTCCGACAAAGATCTTATGGCGGTTAGGGTTGGGATTTGTGACTATAAATACCGAAGTTGTAATCAATGCAAGGTGTGTCTTTCACACGGCACAACGCCGGAAACCACGTTAAATCACCGTGTTCTCTTTGTTTCTGTGTTTTTATCAATTTCCGCCTTATTTTTACAGTTAGATTGCATATGTTTATCTTTCTTCAAGTGCAAGTTTCTCGTTTGTGTTTCAACACTTTGATATAAAAAAACGAGAGTAATCTGGCGCCGTGACTATTTCCGTGGCGCGGAGATTTGTTCGGCAATTTTTGTTGTTGTTGTATTTTATAGTTAAACTTGGCCATATTCCATCGTACACTACACAACGGAACTTCAAACTCATCGGTCTTTCCGATTTTTTTCCCCTGTTCTGCACAAACTACTAACGACACACGCGTTTGATTTTTACAAAAAAGGAAAAAACAAACCACAAAGGTTTGATTAAAAAAAATGCCACGTGTGGTGGTTTTTCCGGTTTGATTTTCGGTTCGCTTACAAATAAGATGTAGAGCGTTAATTGCAACCGAACAAAAATTTAGGTTTCTATATAACGCTAACCGAAATAAATTTTTAGAGTGTTAATTGCAATCGGAAAAAAAATTAGGTTTCTATATAACGCTAACCGTCATTTTGGTATCTTAAGGGAAAAAAACATTTATGCTGCATTAAAAAAAACAAAAAAAAAGGTGTCACTTGTCAGCCAAGGAGTGTGGCACACCCTCCTTACGTTTGATTTTAAAAAAAAGAAAAAAAACTACTAATGGCACACTTTTTTCTTTTTTCTGCACAAACTACTAAAGACACACGTTTGATTTTTAAAAAAAAAACAAACAAACAAACCACAAAGGTTTGATTAAAAAAAAATGCCACGTGTGGTGTTATTTCCAGTTTGATTTTCGATTCGCTTACAAATAAGATGTAGAGCGTTAATTGCAATCGAACAAAAAAATAGGTTTCTCTGTAACGGTAACCGAAATAAATTGTAGAATGTTAATTGCAATCGAAAAAAAAATTAGGTTTCTATATACGCCAACCTAAAATTTTGGTATTTTAAAGGAAAAAAAAATTTATCTTTGCATTAAAAAAGACAAAAAAAATGTAACATTATCGATCGAGGAGGGTGGCCACTTACTGCATCCTTAGCTTTCTTATAGATATAAGAGAAGAGATAAGATATTTAACACATAAATAATTATATATATTACACGTGTGTCATATGTATGAGATTTTTTTCCCGAATAACTAAACATGTGGCGTCATTTATGCCATAGAAATAATATAAAATTTATTATTAACAAATAAATAATATATTCACATATCTCTAAGATAGTCCAACTATCTAATATTTATTGAAGTTCCAAAATACAAGTATTCACTTGCGTGTTAGGAGTCAACCTAGGACTATCGACATATAACCACTAGCTCTAATAAATTAAATAAAATATTAGAGATTTGGTATTGTTTGTTTGTTTTATTTTTTTTCCAAACATCCGTAACTTTTGATTTATAACTTCGATAATCGAAAATTTTTCACCAAAATTCATATTTTTTTTTGCTCTTTAATTTGAGCCCAAATACGATACATTTCGACGTAAATTTTGAAAGCCGAAAAAATATTTGCATTAACCGGAGCGTTTTTCTTATAAACAACCGTAACTTTTGATTTAGAACACCGATCATCAAAATTGTTTCACCAAAGTTCATATTTTTTATCTTCATTTTGAGACCTCATTTGATACATTTTCGACGTAGTACTTGAAAGCCGAATTTAATCGTAGCATTTACACTAACACAATGTCGATGAAATGTCGATGCGAAATGATGTCGATGCTTGATGTCGTGCACATTTAAGGCTTAATTCGCCGACTACTTGGGCACACACATCCGGCTCATATAAGGCTCGTTTAAGCGCTTAATTCGAGGACACAATATCATATCTCGCTCATATAAGGCACACAATATCACTAATGATGATCATATAAGGCACACAATATCGATGATCATGCTCATTTAAAGCGCCAGTATTCTTGCGACGACTACTTCATGCACACATATCCGCCTCATAAAGGCTTTCATTTGAGAACTGGTCGAGGATGATATCGTATCATACGAAGAAGAAGACTCCTCGACTGCAACGTTAATCAAAGAATAAGATGAGAATGTTGTTGGAACTGGCTTGGGTAAATCGTCAAGCACATAGTGAGCTGAATTCTCGAAACCTTTAGCAGCCTTTTCTGTAATTGTTTCGTCCCGTGCAACTCGATTTCCAGAGTGTGAAATGCTCCAATCTTCAATAAGATATTATCCAGATTTGTGATGCAAAAATCATAGAAAAAGGGACAAATACAATAAAGGGTTCTCAAGTTTACCTTGACATGCTCATTTTCCAAGACATTCTTTCCTCGTATATGCAAGGCAGAGCCTTCTTTGTCATATCTATTACCGCAACTCTATCTGCCTCCTTAGCTAAGCTTTCTTATCTTCATCTAATTGATCTTAGTAATTTAAAGGATCTCAGTGGTCCAATTTCGTCTGAATTTGGGAAATTAACCCGGCTGGAATATATGTTTCTTGACACAAATAAGCTTAATGGGAGTGTTCCGGCCAGTTTTCACCGTCTGAAGAAGTTGTATTTAAGTTTCGGAATCGGAATATTAAAAAGTAGCAAAGACAACCTTTTTGGATTTTCCATCAGCTTTTTTCGCTGAGGCTTTTTTAAGATTCATTCATCTTCTTGTACAAAATCATTGCATTTGCAAAACCTGCAAAAGCATTGATTGTTGTCGATCTTTGTTGAGTTTGTGGAAATTCAGAAATCGCTGCTATTTCTCAACTCCGTTGCTCTCCTCTCAACTCTGCTTCGATCCAGAAATTATCCAGGAGCTCACCATTCTCTCCTCTCAAGTCCTCTATCAACCCAACTCTGCTGCCCAGGTTGCAACCTCCTTGTGCTTCAGGTCGCAGTGGCAGCGGCAGTGGCAGGATTCGTTTCAATATGTTTTCTGAGAGAATATGGGTATATTCATCCGGTGGATTTATTTATTCTTAATGCAACTTAAAAATTGAAGCTGGATTAGCACTTAATTAAGGGAGAAAAAGTGGACTATAAACTATTTTTTCCTTCAAATAAATGTAATGATATTTTGAGAGAGAAAAAGGTCGGTTTGGATTTTATTTATTTTTCGATTTTAAATCGGTCAAATACTAAAATTGACTTGGTGTATTACATTCACCCATTCTTATGAAAGTTTCGTCTCCGAAACTTTTCTTCTTTTTTAGGAGCGAAACTTTTCAATATATTATTAATCATACTTAGGTACGATAAAACAACATTACCTGAATTAGGGGTTTTTTTTTGTTGTTGAGGGGAATTAGGGTTTTCTTTCTTCTTTTTCTTTGACTGGGAATTTATATAATATATATACATATTTTCTGTGAAATTATTGCAAAATACTACCTCCTATCCAAAAATATAAATTCATCCTACACTTTTCTACTTTCCATAATATAAGTCATTCATTCTACATTACCGTCTGACATTTATTCTTTCTTTCTATCTTACCCTTAATTTATTATGAATTCAACAACTTTTCATTATTTAACAACTATCAGATTAATGATAGTCGAGGGTATTTTAGGCATTAACCTTCAAATTAATGACATTCAACCAATTCCTTAATCTTTGTAAAAACTCACAGGATGAAACATATTTTTTAATCGATGTAGTATAAACTTGTGGGAAATTGACTAAAAGCCTTATAGAAAACTGAAAATTGAAAATTAATCAAACATGTGTCCGTCACTGTCCGGTACTTCCAAATCCTTAAAAGCATGTTTTCTTGTCGGAAATTGATTAAAAGCCTTCTAGAAAACTGAAAATTAATCAAACATGTGTCCGGTACTTCCAAATCCTTAAAAGCATGTTTTCTAAGTGATCATTAATGAGGAGAAACAAACCCTTTAATGACAGGAAACAAATTAACCAAACCCTAGGCAACTAATCATGTACTAGATTTCAATCCAAAAGCCAATTACATGTTGTGTTATCTTTGGAATAATCAAACAAAGAACATCAAACCAGAGGTATTCCCCTCAACCAAAAAAAAAAAAAAAAAAAAAAAAAAAAAAAAAAAACACAGAGGCATTAAGGATCGACACTCAACATATCAGTCATTGTTGGACAACTATTTGACACTCTTTCTACGCACTTTTCACTTTCTTTTCCACACCGATCGACTAATTTTCTCACTGCTCACATTTAGGCTTTAGTTGCACTCTTGCTTTGCAATGAACATTCTCACCACTCACATTTAGCCACCCCCCTTTGATTTCATTGCAGTAAACATTCAAGCTACTGCCTTGCAAATTCACAGCATTTCTCTTCTCAATTTATAGAGAAAAGGGTTGAAGTTTAGGACAGAATACAATGATTAAAAAGGACATACAATTGCTACTTTTGACTTCTTGATTTTCTTTCTCTTTTACTTTCTCTTTACACTGCAACTTCCCATTGACATGGATAAAATGTTACACCATCATATGATCATTAGTTATACATTCATCATTTGATCAAGTATGATATCATCTCATGAATGACATGTATTAAGATCACATCATACATAAGCTAGAGAATCTGGTTCGCTAAACTTCCATCCGATTACCATGGTGAAAATGCGAAAGATGAAACAAATACCTACAATTGATCTCATTACAAATCTCTACGTCTCTACGAACATATTCACAAATTTCAAGGACCATAGTCGGCCAAAACCCAGCATTTCAAGACAGAACGATAAACCCACACTAATTCAAATACTAAAACTCCTTCAATCGAACATCAAAACATATATGAAGAGTGCATAGATAGACATAAGGATTATACAAAGCCAAGATCCGATCCTCCTTGCTGCTGCAACTCAGTAGAGCTTTATCCTCGTTTGAATTGGACTCCGACAGATTGGACACTGCTCAAGCTCTCTTCCACATTAAGCCACATGTCTGAAAATGAACAGATGTAAAAGAAATAAATAAATAAATAAACAAGCATGCACGTTGGACCCCTGTATCCCAGTTTTGATTCGATTCATGAGGACCTCAGTTTGAGGGTTAGAATCCGTGAACCCTATATTTTCCATATCGACATTGTGAATGGGAGTCTGAGAATCTTATGCAAGTGTTGGCATGAATCACAGACTTTGAAAGAAGATTAATAATTGTATAATTACCTGATGACCACAACCAAAAGCCATATCCTTTGGGTTACTGAGGCAAATGGGACAAAGCTGTAAAAGCAAGGAAAATATAAGTTACAGTCGAATAAAAATAGCCTTTTTTCCAAAAGGGCACAAAAGATTTTGCGAAAAAATAAACCTTTTGCAATGCTCTGATTAATATAAAGATTTAAAAGTGTTTCACATGAACACCAAAATAATGATAAATGAACACTCACTTGATTCTCGTAAGTAGAAGCAGGAGCAGATGGGGTTGGATCGAAGGAACTATTACTGTAGTCATAATAAGGACTTGAGCTCTTCTCAAGCTTGGTTTTGTATCATAATCTGAACTTGATTTCTGAGGAATACTAGTTTCAGGATATGGCTTTGAATGAATAACAGGACCTGCACGATAAACCGGAGGTGGAAGAGGCACCCTTCCAGGAGATCTTCCTTTTTTCCCACTGAAAACATAACAGAAAAAACGAATAACAAATGCTGCCCAATTTACACACGGGAATAACAATTGTGTAAACATGAATCTGTTTGGTTCGTGCCAATTACCCCAATAACCCAAGCTCCATTGTTGCTTTATATTGGTCAGGAATTTCCATCAATGCTGAAAGAGCGAATTCTGTTTCTTTTCGACTTTGAGAAGCACTTTTTGACATAATCTCTGTAAAATTGACAAACTGGAAAAGCGCAGCACAAAGAAATGAATGAGCACCGGTAATCAATCAATCCATTAAAAACAGGACAAGTCAATAAAATTTAAAAGACCTGAAAATTATCAAAATCTCTAGCAGGGATGTTGTCGTCAAACTCCCTCATCGTATCCCAAGGTCCATCTCCAACTCCAACCAAAATAATAGACAAAGGAAACTTGCTGCATAACAAAAGCTTGGATGGATAAGGAAAAAAAAGAAAAGAAAAGAGAAACCTTTATTGAATGGTTAACAGAGAAACACTGGATTACCTAGCTTCTACAATTGCATCGACAGTTTTCTTCTCCTGCAGGGATAGTTGACCATGTCCAGTGTCCACACTTCTTGTTACCTTTTGTGACCAAAAATTAGAAAAGGAAAAAAAAGTGAATAGAATAGTCCACACAAGTCCGCTGTTAGAACAGAATAACACTGAGCATGTCCTAAGAAGGGACCCAATTCCACACATCAAGAAGGCGTATTTTGGGGAACAACATTGCATTGTCACAAGCAAAGCATCATTTCTCCCGGAGAACATATGAATCAACATAAAAAAAGCATACCTGCTATACCTTAAAGCAGTGATTTTACACCGATAAGATATAGAGGGAAGGGAAAAAGTACTAGTCAAAACATTTTTCACGTTAACTAACATCCAAGAATATCAAATTTTTAATGCACAACTTCAACAAAATTGCTCAAAACTTGTGTCATCAAAGGCAACTCAACTCTACCAACAATTGCACAATAAATGGAGTGTTACTAGACCATAACAAATCTGAGACAGGCAGACGGCAATGACAGAAACAAATCCTTAGAGTAATTCAAGAAACGTGTTTCTTCAACTGTTGTAAAGGAAAAAACACATGCAGTTGCTTGGGCCTACAAAAAGAACAGAAAAAGAAACTAGTTTTCTGTCTTTCATATAAAAAAACATATACAACTTCAGACAAGTTTCGCTATGCACACTTCACATGGCGCAAAACAAGAAGTGAAAAGTGCCAGAACAATTTAAATAATAGCGCAGACCACTTTGTAACTGCTTGATCAGTAGGCTGACATAATATGGCAATGACAAATCACCATAAACTTCTAAGGGGAATTTGTCTGACACAATCAACGAACTAAAGTACTGAATATCAACAAGTAAAGCCTTCGTCTGCCATATACTAATTGACAAACACCTTCTTTAAATAACTAAGGTGAAAGAAGCTTACCTGACCATCGGCAATAATAACCAGAACATGGTATTGTCCACCACTCTGCTCAACAATGGTCATTGCCATTTCTATAACGGGAGCAAAAGATGTCGGACCTAAACAAATAGAAAACAAAAAAAAAAAATTATAAATCTAGTTAAACATAATAAGGTCCCAGCTAACTATCAGAGTTGATTCCCAATTCACAGACCTGCGAGTTTTACATGCGGAATAATTTCTCTATACCGGCTCAACGCCTCCTCAAAACCATTGCAGACTCTATCATCCGGATAAAAGCTGAACACTTCTTGATCGTGTGTGGAGGCTATAAAAAAACAAAAGCATATGCTTTACTATCACACCTACGTAAACGGAATATATTTATAATAAAAAAAGGGAGTAAATTAAATCACCATCTCCAAATCCAAAGCATGGAATCAAGTTATCCTCATCGAAAGCTGCTAAAGTTTTCCCAATAATAGATATGGCTTGCTCATAGGGATTTGGAGCATTTCCAATGTGATGCAAGCTTCGATGATTAAATGATATCTTCCCTAAAATATAAATCACATTTCAGCAATTTTTTCTAACAACAACAAAACCAAATATCAAACTATCAAGAAAAAGAAGAAGAAAAACTACCTGTCCATTCATTGCTCTTGGTAAAGTCAATACCAAGAATAAGATTTGAAGACTCAAGGCCAGCATGTGCAAGCGCTTCAGTCACCTGCAAAAAGAAATGTTATGTGAATCAAGATTGACTTGGATTGGATCACATATCTGCCATGCTTTTCTTTTCACAAGGTTAAAACGTAAATAAACTACACATAATAATCAAACCTCCTCCAATGATCTATAACCATCTGCAATCTGGGAATATCGCCTGTCCAATTTCCTCTGCGGCACATGTGACTGAGATGTAGGATGAGTGTACTGTGGTGGTGGTGGATAAGCAGGAACGGTAGGATGACTGTGCTGTGGTGGTCCATAAGCCGGAACCGTAGGACGGTTGTGCTGCTGCGGCGGCGGTGCATAAGCCGGAACGGTAGGAGGCGGAGGATAACTGTAACTATCTTCATGTGGATATTGATATTGATCCCATGGAGATGAAGCTTGCCGACCAGTATCGTCTCTAGAACTGCTGCCACCCATCAAATCAACTATCTAACAAAAAAGGATCAATTTTTAACAAACCAATGTAGAAATCAAAAAAACCCAACTGCCGGAATCAATTCAGGGAATGAAGGACGTAATCGGAACCTTCAAAAAGCAGGAAACTTTTTTCAAAATATACGCAAATTCCTCAAGAAAGTAAAAAGGTCGTCTAAAAAATCCAGGAGAATATATGGTATATTCAACAACTTTTGTGCTGATTATAGACGGGTGAATGAATCTGCTATGAAATTGAAGTATATCCTCTTAGGCTCTTACTCGTTTCGCCGAAATTTAGAGAGAAAATCCAACACCTCACGCAACACGTACGCAACTCGACGAATAGAAGAAACGTGAATGTGTCAATGACTTCACGAGTAATCCAATCCAAAAGCCTCGGTTAATCTCTTCTCCGCCTAACTTTCACCTTTTTACTCCCAACCACCCGAAACTACCTTTGTTCCGTTTTCCAGGAAATCATTAAAGAATCACCCAACTAATTTTCAAATGCTTTATAAAAATTAAAATAATGATAATGAAACTGCAATGTATAATCCATTCGAATGATTGAAAATTGTTTAAGATTCTTCTGTCTCCTCTAAAAAAACAAAAACAAATAATATTGATTCTTCAGTCCCCCGTACAAAAAAAAAGAATTATTAAAATAATAGGAATGACTAAATTATATTTCCAGAAAGATAAATTATTTTCCTTCAAAAAAAAATATTATTTCCGTAAAAAACATCCCTTTTTTTTCAGTTTTTTTTACTGATATTTTTTTTGAGGGAAGGATAAATTATATTTTACAGGTTAATAATAGGATGTAAATGTCAAGAAAATAAAAATAATAGGATGTAATTTTCATTTGTTTATTTCCACATTTTAGCTAAGGGGTGATTGAATGGTTTTAAACCTCTCGCTACCAGATGGCTTAGACAGTCAACTACATATTAAAATTAGCATGAAAGTCCTACTTTAGATGATAGGCCTCGCTGAGCTCTCTCTTAGGCTGTAAAAGCGGTGCGAAAGAAGAGTTGGGCTACCTTGAGAGCTGATAACGAGAGGCGTCCTTTTCATTTTTTTTAATTGACGGAGCACTTGTCTTCTCCCTAAATGATTGACGAAAAATCATCATAGTAATCTAATGCACGGATGATATAAAATTAAGAGATAACTTATAAACTTAAATATCTAATTGAAAAATAACGCAACAAACTTGATACTATAACAAATTTCCATGCATAATGCACGGGATATGAAAAAAAATCTCACCTAAAAAAATATACACATGTATACATACAATAATAAAAGTGTAAACACATGCCAAATAGACATGATTTTGTTCATTGCTCCAACAATAAGAGGGACTATATACTGAAGGTAGCTGAAAATGATGTAACAATCTATCAATAAAGATGTCTATTATAATTTGTCTGCGCAAGAGGAGTTTGTAAGCACCAAGTATGCAAGGATGCTACAAACTAAATTCTATTGATATGCAAACAACATAAAAAAGAAAGGCATCAATAATTTTTATGTAGAATGTACAATGTCATAATATTAGAAGCTATCTTAAGATCCATCAAATATTGTGATGCTTGTATCACTTGTAAGGCTGCTAAATCTACGTCCAGCCCCCATGGTTTGTATCAGCCCCTTCCCATTCCTACACAGCCTTGGACTGATTTATCTATGGATTTTGTGTTGGGCTTACCCCATTCTAAGAGTGGTAAGGATTATGTGTTTGTGGTGGTGGATAGGTTTTCTAAGATGGCATACTTTATTGCATGCTCTAAAACTAATGATGCTTCTTATATTGCTGATTTGTTTCTTAAGGAAGTTGTTAAATTGCATGGTGTGCCTAGAACAATTGTGAGTGATCGGGAATCCAAGTTTATTAGTCATTTTTGGAGAGTTTTGTGGATGCGTTTAGGAACTAAGTTGCTTTATTCTACTGCATTTCATCCTCAAACTGATGGTCAAACTGAAGTTGTTAATCGTGTATTGGGTCAGTTGCTTCGTTGTCTTCTTCAGAAAAATCTCAAGAATTGGGAAACTTGTTTACCTTTCGCTGAATTTGCTTATAATAGGTGTAAACATTCAACTTCTAAATTTACTCCTTTTGAGATGGTTTATGGTTTCAATTCAGAAACACCTTTTACCTTGGCTCATTTACCTGATGTTGCGTAGGTTAGCTTGGATGGTGAAGCGTAAGGCGCTTTGTTCGTGAGCTACGTGAGGCAACAAGGAAGAATGTGGAAGGCGACCACGGTGCGGTATGCTAAGCAAGCTAATAGGGGTCGCAAGGAAGTCATATTTGAACCTGGCGATTATGTTTGGTTACACATGCGCAAGGATAGGTTCCCAAAGCAGCGCAAGACCAAACTGCAAATGAAAGGCGAAGGATCGTTCCGGGTGCTCAAGAGGATCAACAACAATGTTTACAAGATTGACTTTCCACCAGATTGGAATATTTCTCCTTCTATCAACGTGGCTGATTTGACACTTTTTGATAATCCCTTTGATATGAGGACAGATCCTTCCCAACCGGGAGGGAATGATGTGATATATGATGAGCTTTATGATGAGGAACCAGATCCAATAGCACCCATGAAGAAGAGTGATCCATTGGTCATTAGAGATGGACCTTTGACAAGGCTCCAAAGGAAGAGAATGAGAGAAGCCTTGAATACCTTGCTAAAAGAAATCCTTGAAGAGTATGGGCAGCCCAAAAGGAGTGATGAAGCTTCAATATTATACATTCACTACGCTTTTGGGCTTAAGGAAAACGTCTAGTTTAATCAGTCTTTTTATTTCAGTTTTGTGTCAATAAAGGCTAGCTGGGCCTGAAGTGTGGTTTGGCGAAGCCCATCTAGTGGAGGCGTATTTTTCATTTAGGTTTGTTTAGTTTCATTAGTTTTCCGTCCCACATTGGAAGATGTGAACATTGAGTCAGTTTTTGTAGCCTATATATAGGCCAACACTATCTCTTTTATGAACAACATATATTTGAGTGAAATTTTATTATTTGATTAAGCTTGTCTTAATTGTGCATGTTTATGTGTGAGATTCTCTTGGATTGGAGGATCACCCCTTTGAGAACTTATCAGCGTAACCGAGCATTACGTTGTGGCGTTCCAACCGTAGTCTTAGATTAAGATATGGATCATAGCTCTCATTGGTTACGATTCAGTTTCTTCCTGGGCAAAGCAAAGGATTTGATTCGTAAGGATCATATCACTGCCTACGTACCATTTGTAAGGGATCAAGCCATGCGTAGTTCTGGGAATGAAGTCCCCTCCCTCCGTGATGAAGGTGATGTGGGTATTTATAGAGGTTTGGAGCTAGACAGCTGGCGAGAGCATGACAACTAGGAAGTCGTCGGGCTGAGAGCCTAGCAGTCTGTTGAGGGCCTTGCGGTCTGCTGAGAGCCTAGCGGTCTGTTGAGAGCCTTGCGGTCTGCTGAGAGCCTAGCGGTCTGTTGAGAGCCTTGGCGGTCTGTTGAGAGCATTGGCAGACTCGCTGAGGGACTTGTGGCTTGAGAGCCTTGTCTTGTCTTTATGTTGGCGGCTTTGGTCCCTGGCGGACCTATGACACTGGGCTCGCGGGCGGCCCACAGTCTGATAGCATCGCGTAGGACCAAAGGCTTGGAGTGGGTGGCGCCTGCGAGCTCGCAGATTAATGGCGGTGGTGGCGGATGGACCGAATAAGGATCCACGAAATTTGAATTACAATTTGGGCATATCGGTGATAAAGAAGAAGGTTGTGTGTGATGTTTATTAATGGAATTTTGTTGAAGAATAAAGATGATGAAGTGAAAGAATGATGATGATGAAGATGAAGAAGGATGATGAAGATGAAGTAGGATGATGAAGATGAGTGTTTTGGATTAAGATTAAGATTTTGGAAGATATGGATTATTGATTAATGTTAAGATTATATTATTAATGAAGGACTAAAATGTTCTATTAATTTAATAAAGGACTTGATTGTAATTTTATAAAATTATGGTATATGAAGTAATTTTTTTAGGGAGGAGAAGGCCGAAGAACAAAAAGATCTGAAATGGGAAAAAATGACAAAAAAAAAATAATGGTTGAGAAGGAATAAACGCGGCGTATTCTTACATTACATTCTACATTTGGTTGTAGCAACGTGTAGTAACACACGTATAATAACGTCGCGTTTTTGTCTCACTACCATTATCTTTTTTCGTGTCATTTTTCATTTTAGATCAAAACAAATCTTCAACCTTTAACCTTTTTTTTTTTAATTTTTTGGTGGTGCTTGAGTAAAAAGTAATAAAAATATTCAATGTGATCAAGAAAGTGATTTATAAGGTCATAAAAGTAATCGTGGAACAGTAAGCGGTTTAAGTAGTCTTGATAAACCGTCTTAATTAATTTGTCGTTGAACAATTTGAACCAAGCCGAACTTCAGATTAGTCGGATCAGTTGATTCCGGACACTGGAGCTTTAATAAAAAAATAAAAAAATCAATGAGCTCGAAAAATACATTAACAGACAATGCTCAAACATAAAATTTAGTTTTGTTTGTTAAAAATAAGCGTAAGCCCATTCTTGCACAAAATAAATACGTACTCAAACATCTATAATACTTGAACCAACTCAGCTCGTGAAGCATATATTCGAAAAAGTCGACTTCTTTTTTCTTATTTTGGAAGTATGTAAAGTTAAGGTATCTGTATTCGATGTAGATGCTTGCCATTAATCAATGAAATGTCTTTCCTTTTAAAAATTTAAAAAAAATTAAATAAAAAAAAAGTTAAGGTTGGGAATGAAAAGATTTCTTGAATAGGCACGCGAGGAAAGTATTGGTCCTATGAAAAAAAAAAAGCAAAAAGTTGAGAATACAGTGTTAGATATTTTTTCATAAATAAATATTTTAAGTGTCGTTTGAATACGAGTTGTCGTGCAGATTAATGTTGCCGTAACGAAACGAGTTGCCATAAAGCTAAATAGATTCATGAACAAAATCATACATCAATTTAAATTCATGCATCTGTTAAAATTCATTAATCTGCGAAAAGATACGCCTCACGAATCCATAAGTTACAACATATACAACTAGTGCACAATGCGCAGAAAACTATTATGCAACTAGCATAATAAAACAAGGATTGTGGTTTTATTAATTAGTACTATTTGATTCTCTTCTGGATCACCCAAAATTAAGGATGAAGAAGTTGGTGGGTGTAGTAGTACTAGTATTATTACTAGTATCAAGCTTTTACAAGCAAGCCCAAAGTAATAAGCAAGTGAGTGAATTGGCTTCATCCTGTGATTTCCCGGCAATATACAACTTCGGTGATTCAAACTCCGACACCGGAGGAATTTTTGCTGCATTTTTTCCAGTTGGAGTTCCTTCCGGCGAGACTTATTTCCATAGGCCCGCTCAAAGAGCCTCCGATGGCCGCCTAGTGATCGACTTTATAGGTATTAATTAAACAAGCTTTATATTTTTTTTCGTTATGCATGAGATGAGAATTCTAATGGCTCGGCTGAAATGTTGATATGGTGTGGATGAAGCTGAAGAACTGGGTTTTCCCTTTTTGAGTTCATACTTGGATTCCATAGGAACTACGTTTCGACATGGTGCAAACTTTGCAACAGGAGGCGCGAGGATTATGCGGGCAAACGAATCATGGTTCGTCACTGGTATGAGTCCATTTCCTCTGGACATTCAAGTTGAACATTTTACTCAATTTAAAGACCGATCTGCCTACTTCTACAATCAAGGTTCATTCCATAACCTCAATTATATATATAGCCTTGTTTTGTTGTTTTTCCTTTTATGAATCTTTTTTTCTTTTCAGCCAAGAATTCATGTGATAAAAGAAGGTTACCAAGGCCTAAAGATTTCTCAAAGGCATTATACACATTTGATATTGGCCAAAATGATCTTGCTGCTGTTTTCAGTAAGACGAGCAATAAGACAAAACTTAAGTTAGCCATACCTATAATCATCAACCAATTTGCTTCACAAATCCGTGTAAGTTGTCTTATAAGAAAATTTTCCGGCCTTTAATTTTTCTCCAATACAAAAAATTGTAATGCTATTTCTTTTTTTGCGCAGGGATTTGTATGGGAAAGGAGCAAGGGTGTTCTGGATACACAACACGGGTCCAATTGGTTGCCTGCCGGCGTATGTAGTCAATGTTAAAAATCCAGCGCCGGGGTATCTAGATAAGCACGGTTGTGTGAAGATCAACAACGAAATAGCTATGGAGTTCAATAAACAGCTCGAAAAGTTAGTTTATGAACTGAGAGCAAAGCTATCAGGAGCTGCATTAACCTATGTAGACATGTATAAAGCTAAGTACGAGTTGATTAGCACCGCCAAGCATCAAGGTACGTGCAAATATCGTGAAAAAAGGAAAAAATTAGATTGAAAATGTTTTTGTCTCTTATATTAATAAATTCATGAAAAATATGTGCCAATAAGTGTGTTTTGATCATTTTAATAATGCCCATATTGTATGATTTTCGGGACATGGGAGATCCTTTCCATTGAAAGCGCGATCAATCTTCTCCTCTATAGCTAGCCCCATACTAATTAATGAATAGAGGATCCCTCAATCAATATAGGCAAAGCCATTTTGCTAATAAAATAGTACTAGTAATAAATAAATAAAATGTGAAAATGGATAATATAGAATAGAATAGATATTGTATTTATACAAGTGGAATAAAAGTCACGGTAAAATAAATAAATATATATATATTCTATTCCCCAAACAATTTTACTATCTTTTTAAAACAAAAAAAAAATCATAATTTCTAAACTCTTCTACTCCTTCCGGTCTATAATATAAGTTATCATGCCTCTTAGTGTTTGTTCCAGAATATAGATCATTCTACTGAACAATAAAACATTTATTACTTTTTCATTTCTATCTCACCTCTAATTTATTAACAATCCAACAACTTTTTAATACTTTATAATCATTTTATTAATGATAGTTAAATAATATTTTAGGTATTTTTCCTTAAAATTTATGAAATCCAACAATTTTCTTAATCGGTGTAAAAACGCCAAAATGGCGTATATTTTGAGAGCGGATGGAAGTATTTAATTACAAAAGAATATATTTTTTTATCCAAGTTTCCGAAAATCATAGTTTTCTTATTATATATTTGTTTTCTTCCCTTTTTGTCCTCCTCATTTCAACAAACCATTTCATATTTTCTCGACATCAATTTTGCAAAAATAGCGAATTAGTAGATTAATGCGGTGGATTTCATAGTTGAAAGGGGATGTGTTCAATTCCAGTACTGATTTTTTTCCGTCAATTCCATTGTTTTTTTTTCTTTCCCCCTTCTAGAATCCACTCAGACAGCGAAATAATGGGCATTTTCGTCATCCAATATTTAATTTGTCATTTTCGCCCAAACTTTTGTTCATACGTCCTGTTTACTTTTTTTGCATCTTGTTTTCTAGGACAGAACAATAATAAAAACAATATATATATTAGTTAAACATTTTGCTATAGTATAATATATATATGGGGTAGACATTTTGATAGTCTAATTACTTATTAAGAATATTCTTGCGGCATTTATTATATATATATATATCATATTATGTTATCTAAATCTCTTTTGAATAGAGTTGAGTATATTATATTCCATAATTATAGAAGTGAAAGCGATATGATTTGTGCAGGATTTGAGGAACCTTTCACTATCTGCTGCGGCATTTATAAGTCCGGTTATTACATTGGTTGTGGTAGTAAAAGAAACATCAATGACACTGAAGTATATGCTGGCTCCTGCAATAAACCATCAAAAGTTATCAGTTGGGACGGAGTGCATTATACGGATGCAGCGAATCACTGGATCGCTAATCGTATACTCAACGGTTCTTTTGGAAACCCGCCACTGCCAATCCGACATGCATGCCTGTCATAACCGAATCATCTGATTTAATGATTTATTTTAATTTGTTAAAATAAATTAAATAATTGATCGATTGATTGATTGTCTTAAAATAAACAGCTAAATGCGACAGAACGACGTTGTTAGTTTCACTTTGTATCTTCACATGTCATTACACTTTTGATCATACGCTTACAGCTTACGGTTTACTTAGTTATCTTATGTGATCAAACTTATGTCACTTGTATCATACTTATCGATTATATTTCTAATGCCATTGAAGTCCTAGACATACAGTATACACGGCACAAGTTTTATATGTATCTAGACAATATTACACTTATACAAATTCAAGTGATATATCATGTAATTGAAGACGTAAACATTAAAAACAAAAGCTAGATAAAAATTGACAGCGCGGTTTGTCATTAACCACAGGCCACTGGAAGGACATTCATACATGGAATGAAAAATAAAATAAAATTTCCCGACAAAACCATCTCCATATATGGAGAAATACATAACTGCTCATACCAAGAATCTTCTGTTTCGAAAACAAGTGAATTTCATAGGCATTTCACTCAAAAAGAGCAGAAATAAGCTTAAACATCACTACTGTACTTCAAAGTTACACAGTTATCGATCGGATTTACTGCCAATAGAAACAAATGTCCAATGGTACACATATAATACGGTGCAGAAGCGGGCGAAAGCCGATTAACACATCCAAAATCGGAGTTTTTTGCTTCAATGGCTAAACTCCTACATCCTCCCTCTGGTCTGCATTTTGTGAATTTTCCTTTTTGAAAATATCAACCACATACATTCAAGATTTTACTGAAAAACCCAAATAAGCACAAGGTCAACAACTCAGAACTGAAGAAACAAACATGGGGGAACCCCACATGCTTTGAACTTAAAAACTGAACTTTTGAAGCCCCTTTTCTTCTCTTTCTACAGTCTGTCCAACCAACCAAGGATGCTATCTTGTGAACCAAATTGTAGGTCCTGCACAAGATAGATACGATAATCATTCCATTCGTACTAGACCAAGTGTTTCACAGTAAGAAAAAAACAGTCTATTTAGAAAGATAGATTAAGGATAAGGAAACAAAGAGTTCACCGTAAGCTGAAAATCTGGTGGAGTATCTAGCTCCACATTCTCGAGTTCTGGGATTCCACTGTAGGTGTTGCTTACACTTGGTGGTAGAACATCATTTGTCTCTTCAGGAAAACTAGTGGAAGGGCCAGCACACAGTGCATACTCACTGGAATACACAGGATCGAATATTTCGTTGCACAATAGAAAGTCATCTAAACCATTTATTGGATCAGTAGCTTGGGATTCTCCAGCCAACCAAGCATTTTCCACCTCATCAATTGATTGAGCTTCCATTTTAGAAGGATGATAATCCTCTTGGACAAATTCCACATCCTAATGAATAACAAAGTAATCAGAGACAATGAAAATAAGTAAACAGACAAAAACAAGAGGTAAAGTTATCCCTACCTGGACGAGGGATTGAATTTCTTCAGCATCATCATAAGAGGGGGTCTCAACAAGACGAAGTTGATTAGGAACGAGTGTCGTAGGAGTTCTTGGAATTGTCCAGACAGAACCAACATCAGATTCTTCAACTACCAATGGTTTGCCATCATTGTCAGTCGGCTTTTGCTGCTGATAAAAGATTTTGGAAACCACGTATTCGCCTTCTTTCTCCTCTTCATGAGTTCCTAGATGGTATTGATACATGACCCAGTTAGACTTATCTGGTTTAGATCCTTTCTTTGAAGTTCCATAGAGAACCATGATCTTTTTCCATCCCTTTTGGACTCCATTATCCATAAGAGGCCTTGTTTTACCAGTCTTGTGCCAGCGAACTTGATCTGTATCATTTTGCATTTGAATCTTGCGGCGTTTCCTTTTACCAGTTGCATACGCATTCCTGATTTGGTAGAAGAAATGGACGCTGCTTCCGTCCTTCTTAGCACCTGAAATGCCATCAAATGAATATCTACCCGACCAGTACTACCACTAAGAAATACTACAAAAAGACACAAATATGAATCCAAACAGCCTACTCATTGTTCAAAGTCCATCCAATAATCATGTCAATTGACTACGAGAATATGCTCAGTTTGTCAATTCAATGGCATCCATGGAAGCCAAAAAAGACACATGTAACGAAATGGTAATGAAGGGCAACACAGATTTCCTCACAAAGTGCTATTCGAGGAAAAAGAGGTAATGAAACAAATAATACCATTGGATTGTACCATTTCAAAACCGAAAACCATATGGCCTCTCCATCAGTAAAGCAGTAATAGATGAAGGCTTAAGATAGGAGCTCTTATTTACATACTCAACATCATTAATGGCAGCTGTAAAGACTATTACTGGTCCACCATATCATTACACTCTATGTATACCCAAAGATATAACAGAGAAAACATACCAAAGAAAGAAATGCTCAACAAACAGAGGGAAAATTTCTCCAGAAACTTTGTGAGTGTGCATACCTGGAAGATTTTCTGGATGAGTGAAACAGATTCCTTCATCGGTGTCCAGTGTTGAAATAAACTCTTCAATAAACATGTGAGGCTTAGAATCCCCTACCCCACATTTTTCAGCCAAATGTTCTAGAAGCTCTAAATCAGTCGGATCAAATTTTACACCAGCAGGCAACCCAGGCCATTCATGAGATATCTGCAAAGAGAAGCATCAAGTACATGCTACCGTTTTCTAGCTGTGGATTTCTACAATTAATACATTACAATGTTTATCATCTAAAATCTTTCTTTTTCCCTTTTGGGTAGATGCAGCAAACTATGAACTAGACTAGCAACAACAGGGTCACTGAACTAAAGGCCAATGAAATTCATCTTATATTCGACAAAGATATTCTACAAGAGCGCAAAATTAGTAGTTGGATCTTTAAAGGCCAAGCATTTAGATAGAAAAACATTAATGAAGGGTCAAATGCAATACAGGTAACAAAGTAAAATCCAACTTACTTCTGTGTTATCAATAATAAATTGACAATTTGGGCATTCCCTCTTTGCTCCACAATCTTTGATTTGGTTTGATGCTGGCAGAGAGGCATTTTTCACCTTTTTTGCAAGTCCCCTGCTATCTATTAGCCAAGCCCTAAAAGAAAAACGCATTAATCAACATGAGTAAATGAGAAATCTTTGAAATATCCCTCTAGAAAGAATTTGGAGCAAAACAAGTTACAAAGTTTATTGGATGAGATTGAAGAACAAAAACTTCATTACAATGCGCCCAGAAAAGTGTAAGAAACAGTCCGGTAATCAAGAATGACTCAGATTTCCCCATAGTGTATGTGTATTCTTTTCTTTTTTTGATAATGCCCTATAGTATATCCACTCAATCAAAATGGGTACAATTATAATCAATTATCGAAGAGATGCCTTCTACTCACCAGTCATTCTAAGAAAACCTAATTCCTCCATGAATGTAAAAAATCCACAAAGACAGAGTAGAAACAGTCTCAAAGAGCAGCATTACAAACAAAACACACAAAAAAAAAAAAAAAAAAAAAAAAAAAAAAAAAAAAAAAAAAAAAAAAAACTGCATTAGTTAAAAAAATCAAATGAACAAGTCAGGCAATCTGAGAACTTTCAAATTGACATCATATATAAAAAAAAAAAATAAAAAAAAAAAAAAAAAAAGGTTTTTTCTTCCTTCTTTTTTGGTGGGCCGGGGGAGGGGGTTGAAGAGAAAATAAACATCTCCAGTAAGGGATTGCGTCCCTCGAGAAAAATCTTATCGATTGCAAATTAAGTTGAAAGGCAGTACAATTCATCGGCTAGGCCTAGCAGTGAAACAAAAAGATTTGATAAAAAAAGTGGGTGATTGAAGGGTCGTGGAATAATTTTCGACTGATTTACCTTGGCATAGAGAGTTCAATGGAATAAGAAGACGCAATGCATTCGGAGAAGAAGGGAAACGAGAAGGTGAAAGCAGGCTGTCTCCTCTTCTCCTTCTTCGAGGCTTTATTTGAACACCCCTGTCCTTGCTCGCTTTCTCCACTGGACTAAGAAACAACTGAGCGGGAAAACTTGCCAGACCCTTCACTCTCCAATCCTCTAGCTTCGGACGACATTCTGGGTTCCATGTTTCACATATGCGTATGTCCTCTTATATTGTTTTTTTTGTTTAAAAGTGTAATAAGTTAAAAGGAATTAAAAATGGTCATTTAAATGATCATTAAACTTTTGAACCAAAATACTCTTTATCTATCTACTTTCTGAGTCCCAGTTTGTTTGGGATTTATTTTATTTATAGTTGTTTGAAATTAAGTCTCATACCTCTAATAAAATTCAAATTTTTTTTATTTAATTACCTAAATTACCTCAATATATTTCATAAAGTAAAATTGGTGCTACATATAAAAAGAATAAAATAATAGATTAGTCAAGTTTTAAATGACCAAACAACTTTTTAATTCACGTCTCCTTAAATATTATGAATTTCAAAATGTTCCAAATAAATTAGTGCGGAGGGGAGTAAAAATAAAAATAAAAATCTGAATAGTAGTTTTTTAGGGGAATAGTAGTTTCTTTTCATCTCCAACATCATACTCTCTATCCCAATTTATTTGGAATATTTTGAAACTCATAATATTTAAAAAGACATCAATTAATGAGTTGTTTGGTCATTTAAAATTTGACTAATGTATCTTTTTATCATTTTATATGTAGCATTATATTCACAATATTTAAGGAGATATCAATTGATGAGTTGGGCAATTTAGACAATTAAAGCAAAAACTTTAAGTCTATTTAAAGTTATGAGACATATTTTGAGACCCTAAAAAAAGAATAAGTCCCAAATAAATCGGGACGGATAGAGTAATTATGGTAATTCGTATTTTTTTAATCTTATTTGATATTCTTTTCCGTAATTTTGAAAGATAAAAATTCAGTTGCATTAACCGTGATTGTCATTGTGGACGGGCGCTATTTTTATGGTGACTTTGTGGAGTGATAAGCCAATAAAAAAATGAATACAGCTCCCTAAATCAATAGTTATAGCAGTGTCATTGAACCAATAGTTACATTGTGCATAGACAAGCCAAAAATCCCCAAAATTAACAAAGAAAAATACTATAGTAGAAACACAACTTTACATTGATTGACCAAAAAAATAAAAGAGACTGTCTTTTCGCACAAAACATGTTTTACATATTCTAAGGGTGAGAGTGGGCTTCGTTTTAGCATTTAACACACATATCATTACGATCTTAAATGAGTCGGGGTGTATATTATTTGAAGGCCACGTATTCTGGCGCGGAACATTATGTTTTCAGGACCGATTTTGAGTGCGAATAAAGAGACATTATTATGTATACTTGAAAAACATTACGGACCGTTACAAACCGAAAAATAACGTTTTCTTCTCCTATTTCTAGTCAGAATATGACCACGACGCTTTGAAAATTTCGAAAACGTATCGGACCATTGTAGAAGCCGGACATGTAATGTTTTCTTGACCACGTTCGGATCAGAATAAGCTAAATTATTCTGACCACGTTTGAGTAGGTTTATCCCTATCTCAAGTAAGAATATAAAAATGTCGCTATAAAAAATTCGAAAACGTATCGCACCATTTTAGAGGTCAAACATGTAATGTTTCACACATTACGTTAAATTCGAAATAAACTAAATTGTTCTGAATATATTTGGGTAGGTATAATGTCCTATATTCTGACCAACTCCGATCAGACTGTGTAATAAGACAAAATTTTATGCGAAAAGATATTTCCAAATAAGAACTAACAACGAATTCAGTTTCCAAGATCTACTTAAATCATCAAGTATTGATATTTTTCCCAATTTTATCATAATTTATTGTTTTTTTTTTTTTGGTAGATGCATAATTTATTGTTTCTTAAACTACTGAAAATAAGGATACTTCTATTAAGTATACTAAATGTTTTTTTCAATTAATCCTTTCATCATTATAATGAAAACAGCTATCGACTTTTCAATCTGTGTCATTTTATCAACTAATAACGGAAATTATAAATAAATAAACAAAAAAAAAATAGTTTCCGAAGATAGACTTTTACATATAATTTCACAACAATCCAATTATTTGAAATATGGAAAATGATATGTGCACTATATAATACAGTATATTTTTTCTAGTTTTTTTTTTTTTTTTTTAGTCTTTGATGAAAGTGTAGGGTCGTTGATTAAATGTGTTTTATCAACAATAAATAGATAAAAATGTATAGCGGATATGTAGTGTAGATATAATGTGGTTGATGTATCACCACAATTTAACCGCTTAGAAAGTGGAAGCAAAGCATCGGCAGGTCCCAACCATCGACCGAACCTAAAAGTGTGGCTCGGCTTCGGACATTGACACCTCTGGAACTGGAACGGTAGTGTTAAATTGGTACCGTTAAATGAGGTGTTATGTCAACACGGTAATATTTGTGGGGCCACATAAACGTGCTCCCCAAGCTCTAATGGGAAACTTTTTCTAATGATAAAGTACTTCCTCCATTTCTTATTGCTAAATGGCACAAAAGAAGGTAAATTAATGTTTTTAAGGTTAAAAAATTATACTTTCTCCGTCCCTGAATAACACTTTATGTAATATTTCGATTTTCGGGAAAGGGCAGACGTGTCATTTTGCGAAAACGAAATATTGGGTTCGATTCCTTTTATTCGGAGTTTAATAATTTGTATATTTATGTATATATTTTCGAGATATATATGTAAATATTTAAGGAAGAAAATCTGGTTTAATAAGGATGATTAAGGAAAATCAGTGCAATTAGGTAATACTGGGATTTTTTCTATTTAAGGAAAAATTAGCCTAATCAGTCCCTTAAACTTTTAATCAGATTTTTCCACCTCCAAAACTCATCTTCTACGTGTGAGAGAGCAAGATTAGAAATGAGGTTTTGTTCATCGATTGCTAAGTCAAATCGTAACGGTTTTGGATCGTAGTCGAGCACCGAATCGTTGTGAAGAAGGCAACGTTTTGATTACGAAAGTTGAAGCTTTGATAAGGTATGTGTAAGCCCTAATTCGATTCATCTTGAGTTTGATGGATTCAAACTCATCAATTTGTAATTTTGTCGTTTAGAAGCGTGTGATTGAATCTAATCTAAGTTTGGATTTATCACACATGTTTTCTTGAGAAAAGGGGACGGTTTTAGGCTGCTTTTTTTTCGAGTTTGGACTTGGATTTAGGCGCTAAAAGGTAAGAGGCTCTTCCTACGATTTCAATTATCGTTATTGAAGTTTAGATCATGTTTTATGATGCGTAGACGCAAGAAAGATGTGCTTTTTCGTTGAACAAAGGATCATAGACGTTTAGATATGTTTTCTACGTTTTACTGAGTTGAAATCGAGGTTAATTAGGTTAGAAACGGTTCAGGAATCACGTTTTGAAGATTTTAGCGTTTTGGGAAAAACCAGGTGACGGGCGTTTGCATTAGGCAAACGGGCGTTCGCGACCTAAAGAGCTCAAACGGGCGCTCTACACAGACGAGACGGGCGTTTGAGGTCGACTTTGATTCGAGATGTAAATTTGTTTTTGATGGACGGGCATCTGGGTTAGTGGATGGGCGTTCAATGCCAAACGGGCGTCCATAGGATGTCAAACGGGCGTTTGACCTGTTTTACCTTGTTTTTACTATTTTAGCAGTTCAGCTTGGTTTTTGGCTTCATAATCGTGTTTTCACTGTATTAAACCCTTAATCCTGATATGTGAACATTAATTAAATATGAACAAGCTTCGATTGAACTTCTGATTCGTTCAGTTAAACACCGAATGTACTCTTAAAGGGAGTTGAAGTTCGGATCCGTCGGAAAGGCATGAAAGGGCTTGTGCTTTGATGAACTAGGGTTCATCAATGTCTGTGTAATTGATAGGATGCGATGTCTAGTTGTCTAAGTGAAGGAGTAGAGCTGATAAGGTGAGTAATATTTTGAAAACACATGGTGACTAGTTAATTCACATTAATAATTACATAAGTGTAGTAAAAGCTAAAACGTCATCTATTCTTGGTTAGAAGCCGATTCAAATCGGCGATGTGATACGTTCATAAAAGGTGGACAACGCCATCGCTCTCAAAGGTGAAGGGTAGTGGAGGAAATCCATCGAACGATATGCATACCGAGGAGATCCGGGACTACCGGTGCTAATCACCGTAGTTGGCAAGTATATCTCGTGGTGGAATTTTCACCATGCATTGTGTCCTTGAGTAATGATGTAACAAAGATAGGCTAAGCTAGAAACGTATAGTCATGACGTGTCGATGGGCATGGAATGAACCCTAAATTGTGTTGGTCTCACTAAGATAACATCTTTAATAATAACCTTAATTAAATTGTAGTTTCTACTTCTTACTTTGTACAAATGTACTTACCTCAAATGCATGTTTATTTATGTGTTTAGGGGAGTGAAGACGAACATGTAAATGAGGAGTTCGAGGAGGACTTTGATGACGACGTTTGAGGACGCCGGACTTGAAGACCTTGTTTATTATTCATTTATTTCATAGACTTGGATTATTATTGGATTCTGTAGTTTACTTCTAGTACTTTGGAATTCGTACATTTTGGATTCGTTGGTTTCGTTTCGAATGTAATAATATTACATTTCCTCTTTAGTTCTTTATTTCTATTCTTGGTTAATTGGACAAATTTACCCGAGTCTTTTAGCTTCCGTTTGCTTTTATTTGAAACGACGTAGTAGAAGCTTACGTGTAATATTATTTATTTAATATTATGCGTGCCGAACGTTTCGATTTCCGGATAAGGACTCGGTGTCCGGGAACGGGGCGTTACACTTTAGTTACTTTTCATTTTCCTAAATAAAAAAATTACTTTTCATTATTTTTTATGTTTCGAAATAACTGATGCGATTGTAAAAACCATTTATTTCATTTTATGTGAGACAATTAAATTTTCCAATGCAGTACTTTGTGTGTTTTCCCTATATCTACTCTTATTAATTAAGTAGTGAGAGAATAAAAATAATATTACATTAATTATAGACTATAGGTATATTAGTCATTTCGGTATTCAAATTAAAGCATTAGCTTACCTCCTTTATATGCGTGTTTTTTTTTATCAAATGCATAAGTTATTTGAACGTAGGAAGTACTTTATAATTTTTACATTAATTATAGTCGAGTGATATTTTAGTCATTTTTTCTTAAATTTTATGACACACAACCACTTTCTAAATATGTGTAAAAACACTCAAGATGACTCATTTTTTGGACGGAGTGGGTACTATTTCATTTTGGATGTCGTGTCATGTGTAATGTTAGGGATTTTTCTAACATGACATGCCTCCGACACAACGGACTTATGCTAAAGTAAGCCTAAGGTCGATTGGTTGGACGGACCCACAGTCTACGATCGCAAGTTTTGACGAATCATCATAATAACTCCGAGTGGATTCGCCTACTCCTGTCCGAATTTCGTAGAGGTCGTCCAGGGTTTTCTTTGGTGACCCAACCGATTGGAACTCGGCGATAAATTTGGTTTGGAGGTCGGCCCAAGAATTGATTGATTTTGGCTGCAGATTTCTGATCCAGGTGGCCACTATATCTTGCATGGCGCCGACAAAGGTAATGCACCATGCTGCTTGACTTCTTGTGGCTAAGGAGACTTTGTTGTGGAAGGCGGTTAACCAGTCATAGGGGCAGGTCGTCCCATAGCTCTGAAATTTGGGGTAATGGGCCCCCTCGGGTGCCTCCTTCATGAGTCTGTCCTTCAGCACTCCGGTCCCCCATATGGAACATTTTTCTTTACCGATTCTATTTATGTGGATCTATTAGACCTGTTTTCTAAGCTCAACGCCGATTGTCTGGACACGTATTCTGAGGAAGACATTATAAACTGATGATGAGATTCATCTTTCCTTTCTCCCAATATCTCCTTGACGTTACGAGGGGTCGACTGGACCTCTGTGTTTCTGATCTGCTCTATTTGCAGCACACGTTTGGGTCCAGACGGTCTAATGCAGACCTCCTTGCTGAAGCTAGGCCAGATGCTGATTGAGTAAGGAAATCAACGCGGGAACACAACGGAATTTAAAATTTTGATATCATTTTTCTAGGACCGACTTCGTTTAAACATTAAGCATAAATTCTGTAGACGAAAAAAATACCTTGAATGATCTAAAAGATCGAAGCTTTATCATCTACGGAAGAGTGGTATTCCACAGAGCCGCCTAAGCGTTTGGCCTCTACCGATATCCACATGAACAGCGCACCGAAATCCCGCATTTGATTTCTACCAGAAAACTCGGTTGCTAGACCGACATTTTCTCTCTCTCAAAACTCCCTCTCAAGAAGCTCTCTTAATTTCCAAGTTGAAAAATAAGACTTGTAATTGTGATTAAAAAAAAAGGATTGTTACCCACTACATCTATAATGGTGTCTGAGCCCCATTGTGTCCCATCCCCAATAAAATAAAGAAAGTATATTTGATTGATTTATCTCATTTAATTTAATATCTTATATTAAATAATTCCAAGATATTGTCAATATCCAATATTGAATATATCTTTATTATATTACCCTAAATTAATTTATACATGTGTGTGTGTGTGTGTGTGTGTGTATATATATATATATATATATATATATATATATATTATTTTTTTTTTGAAACTAAATATTTATTAATCAATATCCGACAAACATGCGATCAAAACGTCACCCGAGGGCAAAGATCCCCAAAGTGTCCGAGAAGAAACCGACAATCCATGTCGTGCTAGAAGATGCGCTGGGATTATCTACATGCATGGCGAACGAGCTGGAGATGATTGAGGAGAGGTTTGGCTTCCTGAAGCTCACATCTCAGGAGCAGGAGCGAGGTCGGTTGGTCAGCGTATCGGATGGTGGGGTACGGCGCCGCAGCTTGATTGGACGGTGCATGACGGGGAAGGATTCTGATGTGAGGGGGCTCTGGCTTGCTCTTAAACGATCTGGGGTTGTGATTTGGAAAAAATGTTTTCCAGTTTCTTTTTGTCGGGGAAGATGACCTGAATCGGATTCTTGCCACCAGACCATGGTGCTATAAGGATTGTCTGGTGGTCCTGCGGCGGTGGGACGATGGCTGGAAGCTGCCGGAGGATTTCTTTAGGTATGAGACCTTTTGGGTACATGTGATGAATTTGTCCATTAACCTTTGCTCGCCAGAAGTAGGCTGGACTGTGGCAGGCCTTCTTGGAGACAGTTCGGTGAGTGAGCTATGCGAAGAGAGGGTGTCGGGGCGGAGATTTTTTCGAGTGCGAGTATGGCTGGACTTATCAGGCCCTCTTCGTCATGTTCTTTTTCTAGATGTCGATGATGTGGAGCTGAAGACGTATATTCAATACGAGAGGTTGCCCAACATGTGTTTTTGCTGCGGATTGATTAATCACACTTTGCGATTTTGCCTTAATTCTACCTAGGAATTATCTGAGGCGGAAAAAAAGAAGTTTCCGTATGGGCCGTGGGTTGAGGCGAGTCACCGTTCAGCCCTTTTGTCGGTGGTGGAGTTGTCGGTAGGTGATAGTCAGGGAAATGATGTGGCCGGACATGATTTGGTGGACGACACGCGGGCATTGGCTTTGGTACAGGATGGTGGGCCGGTTGGTGGACTGGGGGAGAGCTCGGTCATGGGTAGTGCTGTTAACTAGCCGAGTCGGGCCGAGCCGAGCCGAGTAGCTGATGTTCAAGCTCGAGCTCGTTTGTAATCGAGTAGGCTCGGCTCGCTCGTTAACACAAACGAGCCTAAAAGGCTGTTCGAGCTCGGCTCGATAAGTATAAAAAATGTTCGAACTCAAGCTCGGCTCGTTCAATAGTATTTTTTTAAGGGGAATGATTTGTTTATTATATCCAATATCCATTATTCAACCCAAAATACTCGTTTAATCAAATATCCACAAAATATTTTTTATTTGTTAAATTATTTGTGTGTATATATTCCCTAAAAAAATATTATGTGTATATATGATTTATATTTATTATTTATAATATATATTATATAAGTTTGAGGACACTAACGAGTGTTCATGAGCAGGCTCGTGTTCGCTCGTTTAGTAAACGAGCAAGAGAACCTGATCGATCTCGGCTCGATAGCATAAATGAACGAGCTCGAACAAGCTTAAACGGGCCGAGTTTGAGTCTTGTTCGTGAACGCTCAGTTCGTTTAACAGCTTTAGTCTTGGGGGGTTCGGTGGGTATGGATTTTAGTATATTAATAATATATTAATATATTATTAATTTATACATATATGTATATATATATTAATATCTAATATATATATATATATATATATATATATATATATATATATATATATATATATATATATATATATATATATATATATATATATATATAATATTAATATTTAATATTAATACATTATATAATAGTATCATTAATTAATTTTCAAAATACATGTGTATCATATACACATAGATTATACATATATATAAATATGTATTCAATTAATCAACATAATTAATATCTTGTATTATATTTATTCATAATAAATAAATACCCCATTATTAATTTATTCCTATAAAACTTGATAGTCGAGATAAAATGTTTCCTTGTTTAATTATCACTATAACCGCATTTTAATCCGGGTAGATGTTTTTGGGTGTGTCCCGATAAGCTTCCGAATATGTTTGCCGTATACATAAAGTGCATTTACTAAAATGCAGTTCATACCTAACGATCATGAATAGCGTTTAGCAATAATCACAACTACACTAGCAAGCGGACTAGGTCAACCGTAGTATAGCTTAATTCGTGAGCAAGGTCGATCCCACCGTGACTTGTTTGATAATTATGCAAACTTAATTACAAAATTCAAGATTGTGAAGGTTGGTGGTCTTTGACCAAAATAACACGGAAAATAGAGTAAAGATTAAGGATTATCAATTCAAGTCAAGTTTTAACCACGTTTAAGAAAGTAGATCGAACCGAACTAGTTAATTATTCCCTAATCGTTTTCTATATTGATTCATACACTTTTATCATTAAAGTTCTAAGAATCGAGTCAATTACTGGTGTATTTCCCTAAAGTGATTCATAGATCGTGCGCAGACTCTAGAACCCAATGAATAACTAAACGTCTACCGTGCGCGGGCTAGAACAATATTAACTAAACACGAATTAAGAACTAGGAAATACCGATAATAATTACCGTAAACCTCACTACATAACTACCGTGCACGGGCTAGTTAACTAATAACGATCTAATTATTTCTTGTCCAATTACTCTTTTCAACCTTAGTTCCTTCAAGAATAATTCACGAAAATGTGCAAAGAGTTGATCAAGTTCTAAACATGTAAATTAAAACGAAACAATAGAAGTAATCGAAACAATTCATTCGGGGAAACTAAATCGTTAAGGCTTTTCCCCAATATAGACCGTTGGGTACTCTTCCAAAACAAAGTATATTCCCCGAGACCGGGTGTTTCTCATGTATTAATCAATATAAATCACGATTAGGAGCAATTAACATCATACAATTCGATCTACAAGTAATTTAACCTAACATGCTTGTACCAACGATAATCATCACAAATTCGTAAAACGTAGAAGAAAGAATCGACATGATTACCCAGAAATACATGATCAATCTTCTAGATATTCCTCCGCAATGAATCACCAAGCATACAACCAAGAAAAGGCTAAAAAAAACTCTCAAACAATGATGAAAACAAGAACTTTTATTGATAAACTTGCTACATAGTTTGCTGCTCTGAAAATCGTCTGTATTCTGATGTATTACATCTTATTTATACTAAATAAACCGACCTAGGGCAAAAAAATGGGTAAATTTGTCAATTTTGAGTCAAAGTAAGTGCGGTTTCCCGTCCAGTTTCTAGGGCTCCCGGCCCAGTGGACAACTCTGGACATGTCGAGAACATGTCTTGGGGCAAGAATCTCGAATTTTCGGCTAAACACTGACACGGTTTCCCTGCCATGCACTCGGGAAACCGGCCCAAGTGTTAAGGTCTGGACTTGGCTTGCTTCTGGACATGTCTAGGACATGTGTTGGACTGGTCCTTGGGCAACTGGTGCGCTTCCCCTGCTGCTCACTCGGTTAACCGGGCCAGGCTTTTTCTAGGCTTATCCAGGACTAATCCTGGACATAACTGGGTCATGTCTGGGGCATCCAGAATTGATTCTTAGGCATGTCCTGGGCTTGTCCTGGGCGTGTCTTGGGCTTGTCTCAGTTCTCTTCCGGTTCGATCTGGATCTTTCTACATGTTTCGGCTCAAATCCTCTTCGGCTCAGATTATTCCTACAAAGAACCATAAAACATGTAGTAATATAATCCGATATAGAAATAAGATAAAATTACAAAATAATCATGATAAAAGCCCATACGCAACTACCAATCAAATTAAGCCCTTTTACGTATAGTTTATCATGAATTAACCCTGTTTAAGTCCAATTTCGAGGATAAATTGATATGAAAAATGTCATAAAGTTGATTCACATCACACATCATGACCCCAAATCATCAGAAGAGTCAAATGCAATGATTACTACATTTCATGTGAAACAGTTACCATGTAAATAGAATCCTATCGTTGTTATAATATCTATACAGTCGTATCTTGAGTGTCATACAATAACGACCGTATCTTATAATCTGGATATCCTACTCTCTTGAAGAAACACATTACTTCCGTTTTGCAAAGACTTTCGAGAATAAGACATTCCTTATAAGAAGACCCTTTCGGATATTTACTCCTACTATTAGTGTAACACCCCGAATTTTGCAATATTGGTTATAAAGGACTTTGTAGGCTTTTCTAAGTAACCGTCAAGATAATTTTTATTATTTTCAACTATTAAGATCTAGTAGTATATGTTGTTTTCATATTACTGATTAATCTACGACAAGGATAGATGAAAATCATATTGTCAATTCGATGGTCGGAAATTGACTGCCTTTGTCCAATTCGAGCGGTTACCGTACATGGGCTACCACTGTGGTATGGTCAATCACACCATTAATTAAGTTCTGTCCGGATATTGCACATGAGCTCACAGCTGAAAAACAAAAAAAAAACTTCTGTATGGATCTTGGTTGAAGGCTGTGAGAAGGTCTAAATTGTTGGAGGTTATTGAATTAGATATAGTTGAAGAGCAGGTTGTGGATGATGTTGAGGAGGCAGATGCTCCTCGGCAAATGGCATTGGTGGTGGTACAGGAACGTGAAGAAGAGGGAGTGGCCATGCATGATGTTGATACAATGACCATGCAAGTTGATGATGGTTTGACTTTTGGTGATGCAGGCATGCAGCCATGGTATCAGGAAGTGGCGGACCCAGGAAAATTTTCCAGTGGGGGCCAGATTAAAAAAAAAAGGTGAAAAAACATACATCACCCAAAATTCGAACCAGTGACCTTAGGGTGTATAATGAAGCTTTTAACCAATTGAACTAAACACATAATTACACTGAAAAGTGTCTGAAAATGTATACATAGATATTTTTAATATTATTAGAGGGGTATACTAGTAACTTCGTGTTCGGTAAAAACTAGTTTTAAATTTATAATTACCGGAACACCCCAAGTGCAAGGCTCGTAGGAAAGGTGTTACCGGGTCGTCCTAAGGGAATCGAAAGTCTATCGGATTAAGTACAGTTATTGTATCGATTATGTCACAAATTATTATCTAAAACTAAGGTATATATTAATTATAATCTAGAAACTATGACTAGAAACAGAAAATAGCAGAAAATAGAACAAAAACGACACTGGACGGGCGTTCACTGATGTGGACAGTGAACGGGCGTCCGATAACGTTCTGGAAACAGTAAATATGCAGAAAACATCAGGTAAAAACTAAGGTTTTTAAAATAACTAAACTTAGCAACAAAAGTTGATATGAACGAATCGGTTTATCAAATAATTAAAAGAACGTCAAGGCAACGAGAATCCACCAATCAACCAACCAACCCCAACTAGATTGCGCGCTAAAGATACGATTTTTAGTTATGATCAAATCACGAATTCGATTAAATCTCTTTAATCAATTTCTAGGGTTTCGTTTTCTTTCTCAAGCAAAACTAAACTAGCATGCATAACAAGATCATGAGACTGTCTCCAATACTCTACTCAACTAATCATGAACAATCTCTTTGATGTAGTATGGATATTACGAACGGGTAATCGGGTAATTCTAATTAGGAAATAATACAAAAACAAGAATATTTGAGTATGATTTGGACTGAACTCTCGAGAGAGCTGCCTACGTATCCAATTTTAGTAATAAAACTGGAATCAAGTCCCCCTCGTAGTTCAGGTCTTCCTTTTATAGTTCTGAATCGTGATTCTCTTCCTTGCATGATGGGAAGTTATCACCGGTTATCTCCAAGCGTAACTGGAGGTGGGGTCTACCCACGTCCCTAAGCGGTTCCAAGCATAACTGGAGGTGGGTCTACCCACGTCTATAAGCGACTGAGTTGACGCTGACTTGGTCTTCGCCGCACTCAGTCCAAATATTCTGTCTAGAATCATTTCTGCGCAGCCTACAACTCTGCACAGGGACATGCTTCTGCTCAGCGTCTGCAGGAATCTTGCTCCTCCAATTATTCTGACCAGCATATGCGGCCCTGCCTTGCCAATTTATTATCCTGTTGTCTGACTTTGGGCCCGGCCCAGTTATGGACAATCCGGCCCGATGGGCCCACCTATCATCATAAGTCCCCCCAGACTAGGGTGGACTACTTTATAGCCGCCTTAGTCTGAAACGTTTCAACTTATGTCATCATTACCTCGTGAAACGAGGCCAGGTCACACTTGGTCACCATTATAACTGCAGATTGAACCATTGCGTCGTATCCACTTCCTGGCATATAGTCATTCCTCTTGTCAAACACCACTTCTATATCAGATCTTTGGAAACGCATTTCGGCAGTTACAAGTAAGTTTCATTTCTTCGTTGCCCCTTGTTTCTTGTACTTCTTTATTTTTTCATGAGTCGAGAGCCGATCTCGCTTCTAGCAATTCTATTGAAAAATTGTTCGAATCTCGAAAAGGTTTCTAGGGCCATAGAAAGTGAGGAAGTGAATTCCTCTAACCACATCTTTTTTTGCTCAAGCGGGAATAAACCCCAATCATCCATCTTCTTGATTGACTTGAGAAATACCTCCACCTTTGGGGATAATCCTTTGTGTTTGCTACCTTCTCATCTTCTTCCTCCTGGGATTTTACTCCCACATCCATTGTTCATCAATATTGAGAGGACCATTCTACTTTTTTGAATACCACAAAAGGAAATAAATCGGTTTGATAAGACTAAGGCTATCATGGCTTGTCATGGTGTTGCTAGTAAGATGACCAAAACGAAATGGCTAGTCTGTTGAAGGCTTATCGGATCCATGATCGAGCCCTTTGAAGTTGTCCTCCCCAAACCAATCGAGTATGCTTACAATCCCCAGGGGGTTTTGTCTGATCTCTGCCGATCAACTCCACAAAGTGGATTAAGATTCCTCCGCCCCGGGTGTGTAGAGATAATGAAGTATTATAAGTTAGGAGTTGGGCGGATCCATCCCAATAGTGTTAAGTTCTCATAGGTTTCATGATTTGGTGTCGCCTCAACACACCACTCCTTTCTCGTAAAGCTTTTTAGGAATTTCTACGGTGTAAACTAACACAAGGGAAGTGGAGGATGGTACCATTTTTGTCGTAGGGCAATTGCTCCGATTATCCCCATTTCTGGTAAAGATAAGACCAAGAAGAAGTGGCAGAACATTTCTTCTTTGTAAAACATAATTCGGATGCTCGCTTTGTAGGCGGTGGAATACTGCTTCCATGAAGGACAAACTAGAAGATGCCATTGATGAGACACTATCCCAATACCTTGTTAGTAATAAAATTTCCCTTAGTTTAGACTATATAAGTTCTGCTATGATAGATGTTGCTCAGCTTCAGACTGCAGGGCCCGTTGGCTACGTGGAGTTCTCCAAAAAGCAGTACAGAAAATGTACGTTTGCACTTGCATTTTGTTTTTGTTTTTGATTACAATTTGATTATCTCTTCTCTTGTAGTGGCCAAGGTGGATGATCGATCAATATCGACATCGATGAGGAGGAGGAGGCGGGCGGAGGCGGTAGAAGACTCGACGGACCTCATCCGTTATTCCGGAAGGCGGTGATGTCTCGGTCAACCGAAGATGCGAGGTATGTCCTGGTTCTGAGTCGCCGCACGGAAGAAGTCCCAACTGCTAACCCTTCTGACCAGAACACTCTGAGCACAATTAGTCCTGTAGATCTAACTATCGAGGAAGATCTCCTTGGGGGTCAGAGTACTGGTTTGGAAGCGCTTCTTCTTAGGACCATTTCTCAACGACAGAAAAAGAGGCACAGGTCTGCCTCTTCTGGCAGTTCTGCAAGTGGTTCTTCTTTCAATTTTGAAGATATGTCTGCTGATGACTTTGCAGATTCTGTAAGTAGTCTTTTATAAAACCTTTGTTTTTCCTTTTAGTTCTGTCTTCTTAGGTGTTTTCTTTTATAGTGTTACCGCCTGGGTAAAGCTTTACACAAGAAGACTGCCAGCCTGGCTAAAGACATCTCTGTCTTGCAACACAAATCGATTCAACTGGATGAAGCCAACGCCAAAATTGCCAGCCTGGAAGAATCAAGTCATGAAGCCACTGCTAAGGTGGCCAGTTTGGAAGAGGCTCGCCTTGCTGATCAGCAGGAGATCGAGAAGTTGAAGTCTGATCTTGCCAAAGCTGAGGCTTTGATATTTACTCAAGAGGAGCAATTAAATTTAAGAGATCAGCGGTTGGCGGTGAGCGAGGAGGAGCATATGCAGCATCTTGTCACTGCCAAGAAAATGAAGGCCGATTTTGATGAAACCTTAAGGCAGATGGAAGAGATTCCTGCTCAGAACACTTTTGTACTCATCGTATCGCTTCGTGAACACATCACCTGCCTTCTTATCGTACAATTTGTGGTTAGGCAAAGTGCTAATCGCTAAATCGGCCGGCTTAGCCTCGTCAACACCAAGCGTGTATCCTCTACGCAGGGCAGGAGCTAGAATGATTTGAATTTCCTCAAGAGTCTCAGGAGCAGCTTTATACCCAGCAATAACTTTTTGGACAATGTTCTGCCTTCTTATCGTACAATTTGTGGTTAGGCAAAGTGCTAATCGCTAAATCGGCCGGCTTAGCCTCGTCAACACCAAGCGTGTATCCTCTACGCAGGGTAGGAGCTAGAATGATTTGAATTTCCTCAAGAGTCTCAGGAGCAGCTTTATACCCAGCAATAACTTTTGGGCGATGTTCGGCGAGAATCTCTTCCATCTGCCTTAAGGTTTCATCAAAATCGGCCTTCATTTTCTTGGCAGTGGCAAGATGTTGCATATGCTCCTCGTTCAGCTTCGCCAACCGCTGATCTCTTAAATTTAATTGCTCCTCTTGAGTAAATATCAAAGCCTCAGCTTTGGCAAGATCAGACTTCAACTTCTCGATCTCCTGCTGATCAGCAAGGCGAGCCTCTTCCAAACTGGCCACCTTAGCAGTGGCTTCATGACTTGATTCTTCCAGGCTAGCAATTTTGGCGTTGGCTTCATCCAGTTGAATCGATTTGTGTTGCAAGACAGAGATGTCTTTAGCCAGGCTGGCAGTCTTCTTGTGTAAAGCTTTACCCAGGCGGTAACACTATAAAAGAAAACACCTAAGAAGACAGAACTAAAAGGAAAAACAAAGGTTTTATAAAAGACTACTTACAGAATCTGCAAAGTCATCAGCAGACATATCTTCAAAATTGAAAGAAGAACCACTTGCAGAACTGCCAGAAGAGGCAGACCTGTGCCTCTTTTTCTGTCGTTGAGAAATGGTCCTAAGAGGAAGCGCTTCCAAACCAGTACTCTGACCCCCAGGGAGATCTTCCTCGATAGTTAGATCTACAGGACTAATTGTGCTCAGAGTGTTCTGGTCAGAAGGGTTAGCAGTTGGGACGTCTTCCTGTGCAGCAGCTCCAGAACCGGGACATACCTCTGCATCTTCTGGTTGACCAGAGACATCACCGCCTTCCGGAATAACGGACAGGGTCCGTTCAGAGTCTTCTACCGTCTGCTCAGTCTCCTCCTCCTCATCGATGTCGATATTGATCAGATCATCCACCTTGGCCACTACAAGAGAAGAGATAATCAAATTGTAATCAAAAACAAAAACAAAATGCAAGTGCAAACGTACATTTTCTGTACTGCTTTTTGGAGAACTCCACGTAGCCAACGGGCCCTGCAGTCTGAAGCTGAGCAGCATCTATCATAGCAGAACTTATATAGTCTAAACTAAGGGAAATTTTATTACTAACAAGGTATTGGGATAGTGTCTCATCAATGGCATCTTCTAGTTTGTCCTTCATGGAAGCAGTATTCCACCGCCCTGAAGGAGCATCCGAATTATGTTTTACAAAGAAGAAATGTTCCTGCCACTTCTTCTTGGTCTTATCTTTACCAGAAATGGGGATAATCGGAGCACTGGCCCTACGACAAAAATGGTACCATCCTCCACTCCCTTGTGTTAGTTTACACTGGTAGAAATTCCTAAAAAGCTTTACAGAAAAGGGAGTGGTGTTCAAACGACACCAAATCATGAAACCTATAAGGAACTTAACACTATTGGGATGGATCTGCCCAACTCCTAACTTATAATACTTCATTATCTCTACACACCCAGGGGGCAGAGGGAATCTTAATCCACTGTGGAGTTGATCAGCGTAAACCGTACAAAAACCCCCTGGGGGATTGTAAGCATACTCAGTTGGTTTGGGGAGGACAACTTCAAAGGGCTCAGTGTGGATCCGATAAGCCTTCAACAGACTAGCCATTTCCGTTTTGGTCATCTTACTAGCAACACCATGACAAGCCATGACAGCCTTAGTCTTATCAAACCGATTTATTTCCCTTTTTAGGGTATTCAAAAAAGTAGAATGGTCCTCTGAATATTGATGAACAATGGATGTGGGAGTAAAAATCCCAGGAGGAAGAAGATGAGAAGGTAGCAAACACAAAGGATTATCCCCAAAGGTGGAGGTATTTCTCAAGTCAATCGAAGAAGATGGATGATTGGGGTTTATTCCCGTTTCAGAGCAAAAGACAGGGTTAGAGGAATTCACTTCCTCACTTTCTATGGCCCTAGAAACCTTTTCTGGAGATTCGAACAATTTTTCAATAGAATTGCTAGAAGCAGTATCGGCTCTCAGACTCATGAAAGAATAAAGAAGTACAAGAAACAAGGGGCAACGAAGAAATGAAACTTACTTGTAACTGCCGAAATGCGTTTCCAAAGATCTGATATAGAAGTGGTGTTTGACAAGAGGAATGACTATATGCCAGGAAGTGGATACGACGCAATGGTTCAATCTGCAGTTATAATGGTCACCAAGTGTGACCTGGCCTCGTTTCACGAGGTAATGATGACATAAGTTGAAACGTTTCAGACTAAGGCGGCTATAAAGTAGTCCACCCTAGTCTGGGGGGACTTATGATGATAGGTGGGCCCACCTATCATCACTCTTGAATCACAATTAATTGTATCAATTGAAAAGATCAAAGCTTGAATCAATACTCTCATATAAATTCAATCAAAAAGATAGTTTCATCGATCTCTCGATTCAAATAAAACATAAACAATATAACAATATCCAATTGATGAAAAATCATAAATTCAACTCACTAAGATATAGCTAAAAATCCTCTAGTTGGTGTGGTTGTTGATTGGTTTCCTCATGTTGTCCCACCGCGATATGCTTAGCCAACAATCATGTTGGTGATCATGATTGTTGGGATGGAAGAGTTTATCTTTGAGTTCGCTCTTAGGAATATGCGGCTACTGTGTAATTCTGATTTTTTTATGATGCGGTCTGATCTTTTTTTAGGGTTTGGGGCGCTGCTGCTTTTATAGGAAACTAGGTCGGTTCCGCTAAGTCGGCCGAAGGACACCCGTCCGGTTTGTTGGACGCTCGTACAAGGATCTTGACTTTGTTCCAGACGTCCGTCCATGCTGCGCCCAAACTCTCTATATCAAATTTCCTCTCCTGGACGCTCGTCCATAGATTCAGACGCCCGTCCACCTGGGACCTTTCTTCTTTGAATCGAATAAGCCTTCTGGACGCCCGTCTGGTGCTTTAAACGCCCGTCCACTGGACGGATGCAATGGACGCCAGTTCAGCCATGTAAACCTTCATGCCAATCTCAAACTTGCATCTTTATCCTTCCTTTAATCTTCAATCAAACACCGTTCTAGCTCCTTTCACAACATGCAAGCATACCTACAAGGCGATAGAAACGAGCAAAGTGTAAAATCGTACATAAATAAATAAAAACCACATAAATAGCTCGATTTTCACACTTTAATAAATTCTAAACCCATTCTTCCAATTTATCCTTTTTGCAAGTGATTTCCTATAAAAAACACTAAAACACGGAAGATATTGTTACGGAATAACTCGATATAAACCACAAAATTAGTCGTAAACACTTCGCCCGAAATATTGAGTGGGGTCCATGCACCCCCCCTCTCCTATGCTGGGTCCGCCCCTGGTATCAGGTGCTTTTAATGGTTTTTCCTTTGGGGTGGTGGTGCATGAGGAGGCTTTCCGTCACATCCCTCACCCTCTCCAAGTGATGGATGGGGAGTGTAGCTTGCGGGTGTCTACGTTGAAGAGATAGGCAAGGCAAGGGCGTCGTTTTGTGGATAGTGTGGGGGTTAAGAATGGTGAGAAGAAGCGGAAAGCATCTACTTTTGTACCACTATCGAGGGAAAAGTACATTGAAGGTAATAGAATTTCCTCTGACAAAAATTGCATGGCAAACCTGGTGTAGGATAATTTTTATTATTTTCAACTATAGCATGCGCACAGTTTGTTTGTGATGAAAAATATATATATAAGGACATAGACAACGATCCAATGCACGCCTAAACCTTTATAGCTCGGACAAACGGTGACAAAGACGGAGCCAAAGCCTGGGCTTAGGGGGGCTAAGCCCACCCAGGCTTTGCTCTTATACCCAATACTTTGTACAATAAGCCCAGTACACTACACCTTATAATTAATTCAGCCCACCTATTTAGTTTACAGATCAACCCAACACAATAAAAACAGTCAAATAAACATCCATTGGTACTAGTACATGATATATATTGTGACGCCCCGTTCCGGATACCGAGTACTTATCCGTAAAGAACGCCCGGCATGCATATATTAATTTTTCTATTGCCAAAATTAATATATACATAAGCCTCGTAACAATTAATCAGAGTAAAAGAGGAATAAATAAAACTAAAGATAACTCGGAAAGAATGTCAAACGACAAACGACGAATCACCAAGTCCCAAAATCTACATCTAAGAAAACTGAAAAGACGAAACAACGAAATAATTGTTGTTCAACTTATTACATCCCAATTGAAACGAGAAAGATGCTAAGTCTACGCCTCAAAATTGAATAATAAATTGCATAAAATAAATGTCCAAGTCATCGTAACTTTAGAGCTCAAGCGTCAACTCTATCAACTCCATCGTCATAACCAAAATCATCATCATCCTGTCAACCACCTTCTCGGGGTGGGAACAAAAGAGAGAAGAGGGGTAAATCTTACGTCTTAGTAAGGGGTAGAAAAAGCAGTTACACAATATATTTATATAAGACACACCAAGATAAAGTCTACAAACACTACCACATGGGTTGTAATTGAGATCGCACTCTCCTCTGCTAGATCACATAGTATAACCTCACGCACTTAAGTTTGTTACACGAATATCAAAGGACACCAGCACGTGGTGAGAATGCACCGAGACATATTAAGACTCTCAAGAGGCATGGACTTAGGTCTCCATGTGGGAGTTACATGTTGTCCCTTGACACATAACTCAAAAGGGTTGCAAGATTCTCATGCTTGATTTAGAAACGTGTCTTACCAAATGATATTGACGTTTTAGCTTTTAGACAACCACATATGTATTTACGATTTAAGTTCTAACCACCTGGTCCATTCACATAAAAGGCTTCCTATGGACATCTAGTCCTAGACATCTAGTTATACCAACTAGCACATTGTAAAAGGATCAATGACTACTAAGTCAATATCCCACAAGCCTAAACAACGCATTCGGTGCTTCACTTACCACCTTCCCCGCGCAGAGCCCTCGGCCATGGTGCGATTTGATACCAAGGCTACCAGAAGTCGATGTTAGACATTGTAAAATAACATATAATGTCTCATAAGGACATGCATACCAAACAATAACACATTATACACACGTAATATTTAAACAAGGTTAATATTATAACATTAAATAATATTAAGAACATAAATAATTATAATAATTATTATTTCTATTTGGAACGAAAATAAAAGGGGCAAAGCTGTCCTTTTCCTTTTTTAATTCTGTTTCTTCCTCTTTTTTTTCTTTCGAACTAATGTACCTTCTTCATTCTTTGGCTAGTAAACCCAAAGCCTGAGAAAGAATTCATTAATATATTTTTTTCATATTATTATAACACCTTTTCTTCCTTCACCATTCGAAAGCATCAGTACAAGTTCTCTTTTTTTTTTTTTTATTATTATACTTCTTCTTCTTTCTACGGCTCACAGCATACATCATCAACAGTAATAAGAAATTAGGTTCTATTTCCTTTGGGCTGGTTCCATCGGCAACATCAAATAAAATAAAATAACAATAAGGAATCGACAACAATACGATTGAACACTCAAATTCCGTTTAAGAACACCCCTTACATTTGAATCCAAAAAAACGAATTTGAAAGCAAAACAAGTAGTAAAAGCGAATCCCGATTCCAACCTCTTTTACGAATCACCTACGATAATTAAACGCGTCATTTACGATAAGTCAATCATACAATTCACTAAAATCTCAGATTTTCCAAGAACGAACGGATCTATAATTAGAAATAGGAAGGAAAACTTACCAAAAAATGAGCGGTTGGTATCGAACGATCGTCTTCGCGCGTGATCAATTTAACCTACTATAGTGCATCTCGAAAATAAACCGTTAAACCCCGAATTTGGAAAACAGCGTCCGAACTTTTTTTCGCGGGTCGCCCCCTCTTATTCTCAGGATAATTGCCGTGAAATATGTAAATGAGAAATAAGGGGGTTATTTTCTTTTTATACCCGGTAATTAAAATTCATTAAAATAAATTCTTTTAATTAAATTATTTTTAATTAAATAAATAGGTTAAATAATAATTAGGTCATAGTACATATACCCAATTACTATTTTACCCTTTCTGAAAATTTGGGGTGTTACATATATATATATACTAGTAAAAGCGGCATCCGTGCGTTGCACGGAATGCCCATGCTAAACGTTGGTAATAAGCGATGCTAATTAAACACCGGAAAGTCTGCTCACATTTAAACAGAGGGCAAAGAGAGGGTAAAAGTGCAGGAAGAAATACATACATAGATACATGGATATTTTACATAATAGGTTCTGCTACGTATCCATAGATACACATACATATCTTACATAATATGTTCTACTAATAATGCATATTTTACATAATATCGGTTATGCTAGGCATCCATAGGTTGTAGTCTTCATTTTCAGCAAAAGGAATTAATGGCTTCTAATGTATCATGCACCCATCCAAAATGCCATTTTTTTTCACAAAAGAAGGTCATCTACTATTTAAAAAATGCAGGTGATGGGCTGCAACAAAAGCTAACGGAGACTAATCCTGCCTAAATGTTGTTAATTTTTTTACGCTGATTACACAACAGCAATCCAAAGTACATTAAACTGAAAGTTGAAGGGAAGCTGAAAAGCGAACCATAAGCACACACACAAATACATATATTATACATAAGAGGTTCTGTCAATCATCTATGTGATGACAGTGCAAAATGTAGTTTACATCTTTACATCCCAACACAAAAGAGCTGACAAAAGCTTTCAGCATACTAAAAGAAACTTAACATGATATTAGTCACCATTAATCTTCGTTTCTAGCAGAAAGACTAATGGCTTCTAATACAGCATGCAATCATCACAAAATAAGAGGCCTTACACAAAAGCGTGGATGCCACCATTGTTTGTTCTAGGTAAAAGTGTACACAGAAACAAGCCTAAGCTAATTCTGACCTGATGTTGCCTTCATCCTCTTAACAGGGCTTTCTACAGAACCCGAAGCTTTCATGCTGGACTGCAGTGGAGCATCATCATCAACAGGTTCAATTTTGACGGTTGCAACAGCTTTCTTTACATCCGCAAAAGCCATGACTCTTTTACAGGTGGATGGAGTTCCCAAATCTGCAGGGTTGATCTCAATAGAAGCCGAAATTTGGTCAATCCTCTGTTTCATTGACGGCGTGAAGAACTGAACGTCATCGTCATCCTTTGTCAGATCTATAGCTTCTTCACTTTCAATCTTACTTGGAGCTGCATCATTCATTTTTGACTCAACCAAAACAACATCTTTTCCATGAAAGACATCCTCATAAGGATAAATCTTTGTCAATGGGAATTTTCTTGTAACCTCTCCTCGAAAGAGCTTATCGAAGTACTTCACAGAGCATACAACGTGCTTGTTCTCCAATGCCGCCTCTAATTCGGCCACCACCGATCGACCCTTAAAATGATTGAAAATATAACAGGTCAGTAATGAAATGAGTAAATATCCTAGGCCAACATGTAAGATCATGCGCGCATTAAACCAACTCTGACGGTTTTATGAGTAATAATAAGCATTAAATTACCTCTTCTTCAGCAGTCCTAAACTTGTCCGCGGTAAAAGGAATCAATAGCTCAACATCTGGTGAGTATATTTCAGCATATGTTGTCTCCGTCTTATCAGTTATCGTGACCGCAATGTGGCACCTAATAATCAGCATACATATATGTAAGTGTGTTATCTGAACATGTTTGAAACAATCAAATATCAGCCTTGCTTACTTATAGCTAATGGGACTGGACTGGCCACATTTTGGACATGGTTTTTCAGCTTCATGGTCACTCTTAAAGGCCTTTTGACAGTTTTTGCAAGCCATGTACCAGAATTTGTCCTGGCCTGGAATCAGGCGTAGCCTGCCAGAAATCCAAGCAGTTTTGATCTGCAAGAACTGAAATAAGTAAAGCAATACCGCCAAATTTTCAGCACCAAACAAATAACTACACAAATACCAGTAAACTTACGGTTTCCAGTGTCCTCATTGCATTACGCACAAAAAGGATATCAGCAGGCGACGGTTTCTGAAGCAACCTCGCCGTATCTTTGTAAGTCATGTCAGTGACCAAATGATCAACATCTTTTTTGTTTGGAGCATACCTGTTTTTTTCTTGTTGAAAAAACACAAAATATTACTTGTATAGATATATAATGTTTCTTTCAAAGATCAAGTTTGTAGGCTATCTACTGAAGGGAATATCACAGCATTTAATTATAAATGTCATGTTGTTAAAACTGACCATTTCTTCAACTCCAAGGCATCAGGGATCAAAGGTTCTCTCAGAAAGACACTGTTAAGCCGTGACGTCAAAGACAAACCTGATATCAATAATCAATCAGTTAGACATTGGATAACTCAGCCTGAACCAAGCACAACCCCAAGAAAAATGCAGAAAAATCATACCAATAACTCACCATTGAAGGTTGTAACCTTCACATTCATAGCAAGGAAAAATATTCCTTCAGGAAGTCCATCCGACAAAACATCAGCATATTCTTCCAACTTTTCATTCCAAAGCCTCATTTTCATCGGAGTATTTCTGTTATACAGGAAAACATCATGCAGTGTACAAATTTGTTATTAAAGACAGCTAAAATCTTTAAACTAAACGTACTCTGAATCGACGATGATAAAGTCCTTCGCAATCATGTCCCGACCATTTTTGTCCGCACCTTCTTTCGTCTCAGAAAAAGCCTTAATGACAAAACCCCTAACATCTATAAGAGAAAACCTAGGTTAGATAATTTTTCTCCGATATAAGAAATGAAAACAAACCAAACAAAAGATAAATAAAAGTTATGACTTACTAATCGGGGTATCACGATCTGCATATCTGAACAATTCTGAGAACTTCTTAAACTGGAAATCATAAGGAATCAGTGGCGGAACATTTTCCTCCAGTGGGTGGACGTTTGCCGTGCTGTAGAGAGTCCACGAGAACTTGCAATCACTAACTCCGAACCCAGTCTTTACAGGCTTGACATAAGCATTGGATACATAATAGAGCCGATACGGTAGAAGTGAGCTCTCGAAGTACGCTACGTCCGATCCAAAAGTAACAGCTGATAGCATAGTTCCCTACATTAAAAATAAACAGTTTCGTAGTCATCAAAGCGAGAAGCGTGACTAATTTTCAAAATGAAGCTACTATCAGTTCTTCTAATAACTATGCCATTCTATGATACATTGTAATACTATTTTCAGCATGCTCTTTTAAGAGCTCATTAAAAAAAACTAAAAGCTACATATGCAAAACAATAAATAAAACAGAGAAAGCAAGAATTACCACCTGAGGGACTGTAGGCTTATTATACACTCTCTGGTCTAACTTTGGGTTACAATACAAAACAATTTCTCGCTCTTCGAGATTGGGACAGAATCTTAAGCTTCTAAAGAATCGAGCATACGGATTCTCGGACAACACCAACAACAACTTTTCTAGTACAGGTTCTAAAAGCCTAGGACATTCCTGCATTCTATTATTAATCTCATATGTGGTATCATGGAAATAGAACTGCAAATTTTTACAACCTTTTCTCTCGTTGTCTAAATCATTAATAAAATGGTACATTTGACCTTGCACCCTAAATGTATATATGCCTTTGTTTCTTTTAGCCAAATCTTTGTCATACTTAACACCTAAAGAAGTGAACGCTAGATGATTATTGTATGTTCTAATACAATTTCTAAACTGCTTAGCTTCATCGTCAACTCCAGTAATCAACTGTTTCAATATTAACGGAATCTTATTCGACGCAAGCACAACCTCACCGCCGGAACAACAGAAATTTTTAGTCTCATACTCAATTTTTTTAGCATTACAATGACGGCAATGGTCCATCTTTTTTAGCACAAGAGATTTAGTGGGAATATTCTCAAGTAATTTTCTTCCCCAAAAGCTATATTGTTCTTTAGGATCCCCAGCAGATGCTAGCAGACCTGAAATGTTTTTATCTACTGGAATATTTTTAATTTTTTTTCCTTCCATCTAATAATCGCCAACCGGCGATAATCCTTACATTCATTAGACCTATGGTTCATAACACCACTGTTGGCAATGTAGTTATTTAAATTTTCACAGGCATTATAATCTAAATACCTAGCCTTTGCTGGTCTCTCTGTTCTCATTGCAGGCTGACAACTTAATTTTATAAGGACAGACAAAGTTGCAAACAACAAACTAAAACACAAACAAACAGCAGTCAAACTATTTATTGGGCAACAAATACAGTTGAATATAACTTACCATACGTGAAGCCATGGAGAGCACACAGACAAATAAGGCTGGAAAAACCAGCAAGATATCCTAAGCAGCGGCAAATGATCCTACCAAACAACACAGATCAACTAACGGCACATATACATGGACATATATAACAAAAAGACACTAACATATCAGCATACAAAAACTCATGGTACATTCCTTTACTCAACTAAAGACACCATATGAAACCTTAAACCAAAAAAAACAATAAAATATAAAAGAAATAAATACTACCTGAAAACCAACAGCAAATATGAATCCCCTGAACCCTTTCCTGAGGCAACAAATGAAAAGCAATCAGGTTAATTAACAACATCCAATACACTCAACACCAAAATCAACAGCAAATATGCTCAGTTAGAAAAAAGACTACACATAAAATATCTACCAGATCACTAACACAACCAAAAAAGCAAATGGAATTCATGACACCAATATGTACTTTTAAAGCCATGTACACTAAAACACAGCAAAACATTCTATAAGCAACCATAGAAAACTAAGAAAACTAAAAAACAACTTAAACATAAGATCATTCCATGCAACTGGAACCTGGCTAGCCAACAATATAATGTTCACACATCTCTTTGACTATCTCTAACACTTAAATGATCTATGTAGCTCTCTCAATTTTAATTTGGCAGGAGCAATTAATAACGAAAAGCAAACATATAGTCATATTTCCATAAAAATCTATTACTGAAAACCCACACCATTTTTTGGCAAAATAATCACACATAACAATACAAAAGAAAGGGACATCCGATTAATGCTATACCGGAGAAGGAAAAAACGTTTCCACGGCCGAATAATAAAAACGGAAGAAAGAGAAGAAGCAGAACACAATTCTACTGTTTACCTTCAGAATTCTCAGAATTATTGTGAGATATGAGATAATAGTGCTATACCTTTATAAATAAAGAAGATCTTCTCTTAATACACAGATTTGAATCTGTGATTAACCACTTGACCGGCCAAATACATCCTCTCTGCCACAACTTGCCTTCCAGGACGAAATCCAACCGTAGATTGCTCCTCGACATCACCATGGAAATTTGATTGAAAGGAACAGAAGGAGAAAAACCCATACCCTATAAACGGCGGAACGGTACAATTATCATCTAAGCCAATAACACCTATCGGGATAAGCGACGTAATTATTGCTGGAAGAATAAAACGTTTTGGGATTTTTTTTAATTACCCCAAGCTTCCCGATAAGGCACCCACTTTCAATATCAATATTTGGATGCAAAATAATAATATATTTAAATAAACTGGGCCTCTGGAAAGGTGGGCCGGACCCGGTTCCTAAAGAGCAAGAAGGCCGGCAGCTTTGAATAATATAGAACAACAACTTGTAGAAGAATAGGAACTATTTGCCGAAAAATTCCCTTAGTGAACACGTCGACCAACTCCCTTCCTTTCTTTTTTTCTTTTTTTTTTTTTAATTTTTTTTTTTAACTCCCTTCCTTTCTTATATGTAATACTAGTGAGTTCCGGCCGTGCAAGGCACGGCAACGAACTGCCCTAGCGAAGTCTATACAGTAGCACCAATTAAGAAATGTAGATGTACAGATACTTGCTTCTAAGGAGAAATTTTATATATGGTCACAATAAATGAAGTTGAAACATAAGTAAATGTTTTATTACCAATACAATATCATTTATACTACTAACCATTAAAGTAAGCCGTAGAAAAGTAAATAACTCACAAGTTTATAGAGCAGCAATAAATATTCGATTTTATTTTTTTTTGGAAAGTATAAATATACAATTTAGTGAAAGATGATTAAAGAAAGCAGCATATATAACCCGGATTCATGAAAATGATACAAACTGGTCTGCATAGGAAGAATTTAGGTACAATCACAACAGAATAAGTAGAATCAAAGTAGATGTTCTTTAGCGAACAGATCATCCATATTACCAAGCATTGCATACATAACGTTGTAATCGTTACAAAACATGTAGCAAAATACGATGCAAAATATTTTTTCCTCTACAAGCAAAATGCAACATTCCATAGAGACTCTTAATCATGAGTTGCCTACTTCTGCTCCAGTTGGTCCCTGTTCTTTTTTACAGGACCTTGCTCACTCTCAACAGATGCAACTGTTGTTTGACTAACATTAGATATCTGAGAGTCGCCGATTGTACCTTTTCATGCTCTCTCAGACTTTATAACCGGAGAGACAAAGTCAATGTTCCTTTGAGCAGATGAGTCGGGTTGAGAACTCTGTCCAGTAAGCTGCTCGTCTTCTATCTCTTTCAGCTGGGGTGATAAACTGCATCAGAAAGAAAAGATGTCACAGATACATTCAAAAACAAAACGGACCCACATAAAATGTTACAGGTCCAACTCAAAAAACATTACATATCTAGAAAAGGGTATGTCTTTGGGTAGAAAGCTTCTCCTGCGTGAAAATATTTCACGTCCCACCAGTTAACACACTCTTACGGAAAGAGTAACATACCAATGAATGGATATTGTATTGAACATGATTCACCACCTTGACAACCACCACCTGTCTCCTTCTCTTGCTATGATTTGAGGCCCTGAAATTGGCCATTAATCGTGGCAATGTTCTTGGTTTGGCATAATCTTTTCACATTCTGCATTTTAATCTGTATGCATACATACATACATATCCAAATGCAAAGGTGAGAAAATTAACAAATTCTATTATCATTCAGAAGTTACAATTCAATATGCAATTGCGCATATGAGATTCTGATACGGAGCTAACCACATCAGAATTTCTCATTGCACATGTACTCACATCAAACTTGTAGTGCCTTGTGATTCCAGTGTGTTTTTCATGTGTTCCAACAGCAAAGACACAGACTGAAACAAGCAGCAGCAGAAAAGAATGGTGTACTTTACAAAGCCAACTCCCATGATTTCAACTAATTTTTAGTATATGTAATGGTATGTGTGATATAATAGAAGTACTTAACAAGATGATTGGTGATTAACAAGTTAATTTGTGTGTGTTTATATAATAATGTTAAAAAAACAAAACGGACCCACACAAAATGTTACAGGTCCAACTCAAAAAACATTACATATCTAGAAAGGGGTATGTCTTTGGGTTGATGACTTCTCTCTGCGTGAAAATATTACACGTCCCACCCGTTAACACACCAATTTAAAAAAAAAACGAGATAGCAGGAACCGTGGATAAAGTATATCACAATAAAATCGATCAATACCATCTTAAGGGGGTGGTGCGGTGGCGCCTCTTCCCCCAATTCCAGCAATAAAACATTGGAATCCGCATGATTCTAGCTCTGCAATTACTTTATCAACGAATATTCCTCATAATGCTGAATTTTGTGGTCAAAGACATAAAAAACCAAAACAGATGGGGCAGAAAACAGCAGGATTGGGGGCATTGAGAACTAACCCATTAAACACAAAAATAAAACAAGATATAAATAGGGAAATGACAAAGGATACAGAGGTTGGCAATGAGAGTCACACACGGCCTCCACCGCCGCGCTCCGGTCAATTTCGAAGCTAACTTGTATTTCAATATTGTTCAAAACACAGTTTCAATAGAAGAATGGATAACTCCCATACATCAAGCAAACCCCGATTCATTTCCATCGATTCGCTAACTCTCTTCCTTCTCGGTTATCGCAAAATCATCGTAAAGCAGTGTCTGGATAATGGAAGCCATTTCAATCTTGATGAATCAACAAAGATCAAGACTCGCAGACCTTGCATTTTTATGTCTCATTGTCCTTTCGAAACACACCGCAACCAAGGCTTTGGTGTTTCTTCCAACCTTTGTATTCGTGATCGGCATTTTCAACGGCATGTGAGTCTTTACCCGTGTCAACTCCCAGGACCTAAATTTGATCATGTTGCTGCAAACATAGATTGTAAACCATGTGATAAAATTAAGAGCAGCGGCTATATGCATTAGAAAATTACGTGGGGATGAAGCGAGAATGTACCAAGAGATTATCCTCACCTTAGTATGCTCCTTCTTTACACATCTTCTTCAATCGCAAAAAACCAACAGATTAAAACAAGAATCATGGTTGAGTGACAAATAAAGGATAAACTTGAGTAATCAAACCATCTTTTCCACCAAGAATCCAAAGGAAAACATCTACCTTTTATCGAGACTATATCATCCGCTTGCTTTTTGATTGAATGACAAATGCAAACATCCCAAATTGTGTCGATACAGATTGTCTCCAGTGAATGTTTGTATTGAATCAATGGATCCAAACAACCCAAACAGGCGTATATAATAGTCCTATGTATGCCGTTTATTTGTCTTTGTGTCATGTTGGACCAACACCCTCAACCCACACTTAAAATGATAGTTATTAAACACAATCAAGCAAAAATATTATCACACAAAAATTGAACAATTATCTCACCGCATGCTCAATGTTGTTATATGAGATACTACCTACAGATACCACACCACCATATCAATAGAACTTGGTCAATAGATCTTACTACTTCTATTGCAAAAGAAACTGAGATCGTTTCAACAGTTCAAACCAAATCATCGATTAATAGAGTTAATAAGTCAAACAAAGATCATACGGCATTGAGAGTCCCATATGGTGGAGGCTTCTGTACTTCAAGAGCTTTGTGGACTAATGCTGAAGATTCAGTCTGATTATTTTCAGCTTTCTTCCTGTGAGTCTGAAGAGAAATGCCAAGTTAAAATCTTACTTTTTTTCTCTCCAAAACAACGATTAAGCCTTATATAAGATAAAATCATCAGCTCTATTAACCATAATACGTAAAGTCCAAAATGAGTAGCAAATGGTAACTTACCTGCATTCGGGTGACAACCACCCAGATGGGGTTCGTAAGAAGCACATTAGCGCACCTGCAAATTATATGTTGTTTAGATTTTACACATATCAACAGGACATTGATAATTTTAATAAATGAATAACTAAACTCGCAAGCATTGACCTCATATAAGAAATAACTAACAGCATTACACAACTATAGATTTTATCGTAACCAAGAATGCTGAATACAACAAAAGTGATGTAGAGGGCGGTGTTAGTGGCGGTAGGGTTAACCTGACCACCTAAGGGCGAATTGTACCTGAATCTGGAAATCTCTGGTGAAGATTCGGGTCCAACGCTGCCATTTTCTCCGCTAGTCATTGCAAAAAGAAAAAGGAAGAATTAGAGAAGAGATTGGGAAATAATTACGAAGAAACAAAGCTGAGATGAGAATTTAGCAGAGCGTGGTTGAGGGATGTGACCAATTGTGTGAAATTTCATTAATCATTAGCAATCGGAAAACATTAAACAACTAAAGTTTCAGAGCATCATATATTCTTGAACCAAGAAAGAACAATTTTAACCCGAGAGCAGAGCTATTCAAAATGTATGTAGAGGTTTGGATTTGAGCTAAGGTCGACGGGCGGAAGGAGGCTAAAAGAGAAGATGAGAGGTGACCAAAGAGACCGAGAGAGGCGGACGGTTCTTGCCTGATGGTGGGACTCTTGGGATTCAGGGTTATGATAGCCTAGGGTCACAACAATTATAAGAATGGGCCTTTTTTTTCTAACTGACCTAATATCTGATGGGCCTTTTTTTCTGGACTGATTACAAAAAAAAACCAGACGCGAATTAATTGAAAGAATCCGTCGACGTGGCCAGCTTGAAGCAAAAAAGCTCAGCTTTCTTATAAGGAAAGAGAAAGAAAAGATATACTTTCTCGTTTCCACGTTTCTCTCGTACCTTAATATGCAAACCCTATTGTCATTTTAGTTGAATTGCGACATAGTCGATCTGTATATTTTTTTAGTAATAATAAAATAGAATACTTCGAACATGAACCTAGTGAGTCACTCAAATTTTGTTTTGTTGTTTTTCCCTCTTGAATGAAATGAATTCCGGGGGTGTCTTCATTCTTAATTATAGCAGTTTCTTCCGTTAAAATTCAAACTTTTAAAAGGAAAAAATCTACCATAAAAAATAACATTAAATAATTTTTAGCCTAGCCCCCCTAAAGAAAATTTTCTGGCTCCGTCCTTGAACGGTGAGTCTTTATTTTGATATAAAGCCAAAAGTGTGTTTTATATTATTTTCAAATATTTTGTGTATATATATCGAATGAACTTTTAAACTCGGAAGTCATTTTCAAATGATTTCTTTGAAATTAAACGACATGATTTATGCTAGTGCACATTTTTATAAATAAATAAAACTGATACTTGGAATTGACGGATAATACTTGCTCGCTCGCTCGCTCGTGGCACGAAAGTGTCAAATATCTGGTGGCTAGGGGGATTAGAGTTATTGCTCTAGGAGAATGGCTAGTCACCGGTCTCGGGGCCTCTTGACTCGAAGTCTTTCCGACAGTAGCTAGAGTGCTCGCTCGTAAGAGCGGGGCGGTACTTTTTCCCGAAGATTCATTCTGACCCGGGAAAGCAAGGGGTGACGGTTGGTGTGTGGGTCTAGGGCATGGGCGAGGGTTACTGGAGCCGTGTAGGGGTTTTCACGGTGAAGGTTGATTCTTTTCCGACAATCGGCCAGATTTGTCAGGCATGGCTAGTTCTCGTGGAGTGCAGTTGAAATCCATACGGTAAAACGGTGTTAGGGCGGTACTTGACTCATCAGCTCGGCCAAAGCTCGTGCTTGTAAATAAAACTTGACACGATTTCTTAATGCTCGTGAACTTCAATATTATAAATTGTACTTTTCATTTGTTCTATCAGTTAATAAAAGACTTCCGCTGTTATTTCTAAAAGTTGATCAAGATATTTTATTTTTATATATTATTATATATATATATAGTATAACACTTACACACGTGGCTCATACCAGCCCTTTGTTGACGCCTCATTTTTCTTGTTTCTTTGTTTTTTTTTCCTTTTATAAATATATATATACAGGTTTATGATCGAGGAAAAAGAAGAGTATAGGCGAAGATATTGTTCGAAAACTGAGAAAAGGGGAAATGGAACGTGCTACGCATCATAAAATAGTTAGTTACAACTATTGTATTTCATTTGTGGAATTATTGTAATGTAATTAATTATTGAAGTAATAGTAATTTCATTTGTGGATTTAGTGAATAATCTTCGGTTTTCTAGTATTCTTATTGAAGTCACGGCGAGAGCTTCGCAGCCCCTCCTAGAATGACCTCAGTGCACCTAGGGGTCGGGAGTAGGGTATTACAATTAGGATACGCGATTTTCGGACGAACAACATGAATCCTACCCATGCTTCAATCTCACACCCAATCACTACCGCATGATCGCCCCGTGAATAGAGAAAACCACAATAGCGTCAAAGCATGACAATCCACACCGTGATGTCATGAAGACTCCGGTCTCAGGATAATTACACAACCGCCACATAGTGCGACACTTAATAAAGTTAGTGGGTCAGTCCAACGTACGCATTCTCTAATACACGTCCACGTACAGTTCAAGTGTCTCTAACTTCGATAGAGGAGATCTATCCCTACCTTCATAAAGACATTTAATACGTGTTAGCCTAACCGTACCATTAATGTCATGTTTAATAGTACATACGACTAGAGATATTTAAGTATCAAACCAATTAAAGTGATTCGAGATCTCATCAACCAATTAAAGTGATTCGAGATCTCTTTCACAATTTGACACTAAGGACGTTATCATATATACAATATCGCAATCGGTTCGTTAAACTAACAAATATATAATAACAGAAAGTCATTTATCATTGTATAAACATAAAGAAATTGTAGAAATGATCCAGCCCGGTTGGATTTAGGACACTATTTCAACAATCTCCCACTTGGCCTAAAGCCAATCACTCGTACACACAAGACCAAGTTAAAACACAAGAATCTCATGCAATACTCGCAACCAAACTTAAGCGTGAACGGATCACTATCCGTGGGGACTCAGACTATCCTTATATCATGCTCCAAATGATCAAGTCAAAAGAAACCGCCTCAAAACACACATGAATCTCTGACGAGACCCTGGTCTTTGCTTGAAGAAATGAATCCACTACTATATCAACTATACAGTAAAGGTGGAAGAACCACACAAGGTTCAGGAATTAACCTCTTAGATCCACGTACTGCTCCCGCTGCGCCTTTAAGACAATACTGCGTTTTGGCTCAATTATAGAATTTACATCGATCTCTTGAACATTTCCAGCTCACTGTATCACTTAATTAAAGCGAACACAAACCCAAATTGTAACTCCCACTATCTTCATAAGACTCAGGTTATATATCTGTATATCTACGTTTATCCAATTCCAAGTTTCAATAAACCAGAAACCCATCCTTAACACTTTTAAGGATATTCTCAACATTGACCAGAATCACTTTCATACTTATTCATGACTCCTCATGTAGTATAAACATCTGGTACAACTCTTAGGATATGGATCATATTGCAGCCGCAAAGGGACCTTCCATAAGTATCATCTTTCACCTTATATTCAGGACTGACGTCCTATCATAGATAGATCCCGAGAATACTGGTTGTCAGTATCTCTTGATGTGATCTATGCTAAACTCTTTTAACATCGTATCTATATAGGTGAACTGTGATATTTAAGCAGCATCAAACCCTAAACCCTAAACCCTAAACTCTATAGATCATTATTTCCAAAATAATAACTGCCATTTTCAAGAACTTTCGAAAAAATCTTGAACTACCAAAGATTAATTGACTATAACACGGGGTGACAATTCCCGAGAAGGATATGCAACACCTTACTCAAAAAACGTAACACTCTCACTAACCCACTTGCATATTAGGCATATATTTTCTTTTAATCAAATCAAACTCTTCGATTCTCAAAGTAAAGAACTCATACAGAGAAACTTGTCTAAGTCCATAAATGGATCTCGCAAGCTCACGTATCATCTTATTGTCAATGAACATCAACCCATTGGCCCTACGTTCTCTACACTATCATATAGCCATGATACGCGGCTACAGCAAGCACAATCTGAATAGACTTAAGCATAGCTGGCAGCAAGTAGGTAATTACAAAGTTTACACCCCGTAGCCTTCAGTCATCAACTTAGCTTAACTAGTAATCATATCACCATCCATGTTAGTCTTTCACAAAGACTTGCTACACCTCTCAGAGACATTCCCTTTAGGTACAATGGACTAGTTCATAACCCGGTTGTCACTCATGGAATCTAATTCAGATACTATGGCTCCTAGACATATCTCTTAATCTTGCCCTTCACGCATTTCTACATAAGTCATGAGATCTTTATTCTTCAAGACGAACACACCAGTAGACTTTTCAGGCTTATGGTTATTTGTAGACTCATAGAATACTTGTGTGCACTGGGCAATGTCCTACACCTCATCACTATGCGGCGCCGGCTCATGTTCCAATGGTTGAATATCTCGTTGTGGTTCTCTAACTCTTTGAGATCTCAATCTACTCCCACAGTTTCTTTTGGTAGAAACACTTCATTTAGAAGACAGCATGTTTGGAGACATACACTTTTGCTCCGTGGGTTAGTAAATAACATCTAGTGTACTTGCTAAGAAATCCCACAAAGTTGCATATGTCATACTGGGTTCCAAACCTTTCAGACATTGCCTGCTTGCTAGAAGCACGACATCCCTAAATCATCGGTTAAGTTGGATTTGATGTCGTCGCCTTCCATATCTGATATGGAATTTATTCAACCTTATTCTTCGGAACTTGGTTAATTATGTGTATTGGGTAGGGACACTATCCCAAAACAAGTAAGGGATACTTCACATGGCTTCCACCGCACCTTTATCGTATAGAGTGCTATTTACATTTTAGAAACACAATCTAATTGCGAATCCCAAAATGGTATCCTTCAAGGGAGAATCTGATTTCTTTTTCAGACAACTTCTAAAACACCCTTCAGGTATTAATTGCTTCAATCTAATTGAAGATTAATTCCTAAATTATTTATCAATCCCATAATCGCACTTGTTCGAACTTTTCAGACTTTCCGAATTATATACTTCACTGAGTATATTCAACTATTCCTAAATAGTCAAAGATATTAATAAACAATAATAGTATTCGTGCCATCAATTGTCATAAGCCAACAAACATTAGTATGTTTAGGTTTTAGGCAATTTTCTAGACCTTATAACCTTTTTTCATAAAATGGTATTTTAGTCAATTTTAAATAAGATACATATTATTCACATGGTTCAGACACCATCAGAATGATATTTGATTACACGTTTATCTTCAATAGAAACTATGTCTAGAACAACAACAAAATATTGAGGATAATAGCCATACAATTACATAGTTGAGATTTTATCATCTATATCGACTATATAGTGATATTAATCTAGTATGTTAGATTACGTGACTATTCAACTTTGTTGGAATAATATTTATTCCTTACAATTGAATTTGTCTATTAAATCCTAACAGATAACTTAAATCATGTTCTTCATAAGAACCGGAACAAATAACACTATGGAAAATGTTGCAACGTATGCTTCACTCTCCATATCTTAGGATATTCTGTATTTAATCTTCGGATTCGCGGGCTGATGCAGATTCTGCATATCATTATATTTACCATATCATTACATGCTTCCATTATTTATCTTATCATACATTCATTATCATATTTTCATTACCGTACCATATCTTACTGTGCATATGTGTCATATGTGAAATAATGTGTCAAATGATTTACGGGTATTACGCCTTTGTATAGACCACAAATGGAGGTTACAAACATATCATGGTTACACCTATGGCCTAAGTAGTATATATAATAAAATAAATAAATAATTAGAAAAGTAAACCGGCCTGCTATTCATACATAGACCTGTAGGTGGACACATCTAATCGGCCTGACACCACCTATTAATTCATACGACTCTTAGGCAAGAACTGGTGTTGATGATTTTTGAGAATTCATAGTAACATAAAATAGATGTCAATACCTAACAATGACCCATCTGAAATATGTAATGCATATAATCATATCACGCTTCTAAATTTATCACATGACATAAGATTAAATACAATAAATAAGTAATTAAAATAAAGTAAAAAATAATGATGACCGGAACTTATATATCGTGTATCTTGTACTACGCAAAACTGACAACCTGCTGAAAAAGAACTGAAGACTAGGTCTACCGCCGAATCGGCAACCGGCCGCCGGGGTGGTGGGACCGGTTTCTATTTCTTTTTTTCTTCTACACATCGACTTATTTTCTCCGGAAAGTATTCCAAAGTTATGTGTTAAATAATTAATTTCATACCATTTAGTGTGAAAACTAACCAATTAAATTTATGAAAGTCAACTTAACCATTTATGTGAAATTAATCTTTAACTTTAATGGATGCCAAGTCCATCGTTCTATCTATGTGGGAGAGTTGAGTTGATCCTAATTTGAATATTTTTTTATACATATTTTACATCAACTTTAAATATTTAATTTCCCGTTTATGTGATATACGAATCAAGTGATTTAAAGCCAAAAATTATCTACTCAAATTTTAAATGATGTCATCAACTTTAAATGAAACACACGAATCCAAAATTAACATTAAAATCAACTCTTTTTAACCCCAAATTTCATGGGTTATTAGGCTTTATCTCCGGCAGATGGAGTACATGTATCAAAGGGAAGATAACGCACTTAGAAAATCATTAACGCACAAAATTAACTTCATACTGCTATTAAACACTGTGATTAAGCAGATCATTGGAAGTTGACTAATGGTGAACATAATTAACCTTATCTAAATGCTCATACCGAGGTTTGACAGTGACAGAACAGATTATGAATGCAAAAAACAAATGTTTCCCACCTTAACTTGCGTGTTTTACCTTTCTATAAAAGAACATGATCGCCATTTGCTCTAAACCATCACCCACACCACAAATCAAATTCGAAGGACTGAACAATGGCGCCGACTACAACAGATGTTGATGTTCCAAAGGCTGATGAGATGATCGAAGTTGATGCGAAATCAGGAGTCTCACTCAAGACCACACCTGAAGAGGCCGGAGCCAACGACGATAGCAGCGCCGGGAAGGAGAAGGTTGAAGTTGAGAAAGAAACTATAGCACCAGAAGGAGAAAAGGTGCAAGAGACGATGACGGAGGCGAAGCCAGATGAAATTGAATCAAAAACGGGTGTTTCATTTCCAAGCAAGTTAGAAGATGGAAAGCAACTGACAGCTGTCGGTGTAAGGAAGAAGAGCATGCTTGGCCTAGGCATCAGGATTTATGCCTTTGGTAATTGATTATAATCTAACCATGGCACCATGCTATAATCTTGTTAATTATGAATGGTCTAATTACTAAATAGTTTGTTATGTCAATTAATTGCAGGAATATATGCAGAGAATGAAAAGCTGAAAGACCTTATAACACAGAAAATGGGAAAACCAGCAGCAGCAGCAAAGCCAAGTAAAGAAATGTACCAAATGGTGATTGATAGTGATGTGGCAATCTTGGTACGTCTGGTCATAGTGTATTCTGGGCTGACCATGAGCATGGTTCGTAAAGGTTTTGATGAAGGCCTTGGTGCAGCTATTAAGAAGCTTACTGGTGGAAAGAATCCTGAACTCACTAAGAAGTAATTATATATTATACTCTTTAATTATATCAAAATCTTAAACCCCACGAATTAATGGGATATATTTGGCAAATCATTAATTATCTTGAATCTTTTATTGAAGGATCATGGGTGAAGTGTCGGATGACCTCAAGCTGACTCAGGGGCGGACCCAAAGGTTAAATGGGGTGGTCTCAAGCCCACCCCAAAATTTGAAATTTTTTTTAGTAGTAGTGTTAATATTAGTATATTATGTGTCTTTTTCTTGATGTTACTAAGACCAAGACCACCCGAAATTTCTATATACTAAGACCACCCCAAAATTTTTACACCAAGACCACCCCGAAACTTTTTTCTGGTTCCGCCACTGAGCTGACTACTGGCTCTGTGATTGAGATTTCCAGGCTTCCAGGTTACATTCTTCAGACAAAAGGTAAACCATATCTGATCGATCGCATCATGCAGATTTCATATTTATATACTAATTAAAATCTGATAATTTTATTGGTTTGAATATTTGATCATGCAGTAATGGGGGAGGTTGTAAGTGAAGTCAATAGTGAACTACTGTGCAGAGCATACATGTATCTGTATCTTGGAGATGACCCTTTTGACAAAGAAACAAGAGAGAAATTTGGGATGTCAATGATATCTCTTTTCTCTAATTAATTAAGAAGACAACATGCATGCATCTCAAGATATCTAGCTAGCTAGGTTAACAAGGAATAAGACACATCCTTTTTCTTCTTTGTATGGATGAATAAATTCGAAATAAAAACTTGATGAGAATGTTGCTTTATGTTTGATGTCAGTTTCACACCCAAACGGCAGTCTACTTCTCATGCTGAATATCATTGACATCTTTGTCCCTGTTTTATAGAAACTTGTTCACTGTTACATAAAGGTTAGCAAATATTGAGATATACTACAAAAGGTAAGTTATCTACCTATCTATCTTTTTGGGAGAGATAATAGTTCAACATGGTATCAGAGCGAAAGTTCCTGAGTTCAAACCTCACTCCAAACATGTTTTCTAAAATAAAAATAAAAAATGTGTTTGGCTTCTCTCCCTTCTTATAGGCCCACATTTAAAAGAATATATTGAGATATAAGACTGCCCCGTAAGTGTATATGACAAAATATGATAGGCGAAATAATTTTCCTTGTCCTTCATCATTCACAGTAGTACAAATATATAGTCATTCCTAAGGCTTCAACACTTATACATAATGTCCAAACTACCCTTTCTAGAAAATACAATAAATATTTCACAATATTAATATAAATCTGTAATACCCCCTCGTTGGAGCGTGAAGATCACGAACGCCCAATTTGCGTAACAAAAATTCAAACTGTTGTTTTCCCAGTGCATTCGTAAAAATATCTGCCAGCTGGACCAGTGTGGGCACATATCCGGGAGCAATCAGGCCCTCCGTGATCGCATCACGAACAAAGTGGCAATCCGCTTCTATATGTTTGGTCCTCTCATGAAAAAATGGATTTTGTGCAATATGTAATGCGGCCTGACTATCGCAGTGGTGAGGGATACTGACGGTGCTAGAAACCGTCAGAGTAACAACACGGGCCGTAACTTCTAGAGACAGTTGACAAGATCCGATAAACCTTCAGGAAAATAAGAACAAGGAGAATTTGTTGGTGATTTAGGACAGAGTCTGAGACTGATGAATCTCAAGTAGTCTACGTATCCTGTGCTAATTCAAGAATCAAGTCTGCCGTAGTTCATAAGAACGTTTATATTATGCCTTAGGTTATGGTTGTGCCGAATCCCTCAAGGATTCTTGCTGATAACCGCTAAGGAATTGATTTACGTCTATCCCGTGATTCTAGGGATTTTATTATTATATCTGATTATTCGAATCAGAGTCATAATGTGAAATGATTTTTTCCTTGTCTGGTGTTATAGTATACGTGCGTAATAGCTAGGGTAACTCCTGACCTGCGGCGATCTCCCGAGGACGCTGCGGTCCAGGCTGCACTGTCCTACTTCTTTGTGTCATGACCGACCTGCGGTGGACTGGGAAGAGGGTTAGGCAGACTAGACTGATCTCCCACCTGGGTTAGAGGTCTACTCTTAGACATTGAATAGGGCTCATGGCCCTTAACTGTATATCTTTATTTATTACTCATCAACTTTGTGTGATGACACGTGGCCGATGCCGACCTAACCTCTGTCAGATACCCATTGGTACTTGATCACCCAAATCGCCGAGAAGTTGCCAAAGTCATTTCAACTCACATGTAATGGACTCCATTGAGCGGTACTCAGCTTCCACGGATGAACTGGAGACCGTCATGCTGCTTCTTTGTCTTCCACGAGACAGGTGAACTCCCAAGTAACACGAACTACTTACTCAAGGACCGACGAGTGACCGGGAAACTCGCCCAATCGGAATCACGCCACCCTTCTAAGGACAATGGGCTATCCGCCTGCAAAAGCACACCCTGACCCGGGCTTTTCTTCAAGTAACGAACCACTCTTAACGCAGCCTCACAATGCTTAACGTGCGTGTTAGGAAATCACTAGTTTAACGCAGCGGAATTTAAAATTTGATTTCCTTTTCTAGATCGTTCTTCATTTAATGCAATAAACACGTTAAGTAGTTTGACGGTTATACCTTAGATGATCTATAAGATCGTCGCTTTGACCGCCAACGGAGAGTAGTTCAATGCGCAAGCCGTCCACGCGTCCGGCCTCTATCGCTAATCCACACGAACCCCTTGCCGAATCCTCCTGGATTGCTATCGGAAAAACTCCGTTTCTTGAGACCGCACCTTTTCTTCCCTCACAAACTCACTATGGATAGCTCTCTATTTTACACAAGAACTAAGAGCTCTTGCAATTGTGTTGTACAAAAAAGCTTGAAACCCACTTCCTTTATATAGAGGAAGTGGCGCCCCATATGGTGTGGAAGAGAAGAAAACATTTTCCCAATAAAATAAGGAAAATCAACTAGATTGATTTATCTCTTTAGTTATAATTTATTTTGCCAATATCTTATATTGATTATAATTATCTTATTACCATAAATGTATTTTCCAAAATCAATTAATATCTTATATTAATATTATGGCAATCTCATTAATTAAAGTGCACAATCCAAGTGTATCTTATACTTTAAATGTGGCGCCCCAATAGTCAATGAATTGACTTCCGGAATATTCTTTAATTAATATAATTTATATATATAATTAATATCTTGTATTTTATTTATTCATAATAAATAAATACCACCATATTAATTTACCACTATAACCTTTATAGTCTGAGATAAACTTTCATTATTTGGTTATCAACTATAACCACATTTTAATCGACTTTCGATGTTCATATGTGTGTGACCCGATAGGCTACCGAATATGTTGGCCGTAGACACAAAGTGCGCTTTACTAAAATGCCCTTCATACCTAACGATCACGGGATAGCGTCTAGCAACACACCGTGACCCCAATTATCGGAAGAGTCAAAAGCAATGACTACTACCTTTCATGTGAAGCGCTTACCATGCAACTTACAATCCTATCATTTAATAATATCCATACGATCAGATCTCGAGTGTCAATACATTGACGATCGTATCTTATAATCTGGATATCATGCTCTCTCGGAATAACACATTTACTCCCACTTTGCAAAGATTCTCGAGAGCTAGACTTTCCTTATAAGAAGGCCATTTCGGATATTCAATCCCAATCATAGGATACGCGATTCCCGGACAACCAATCATGTATACTCCGCATGCTTTAATATCATACCCAATCACTACCGCATGATCGCCCCGTGGTTAGGAGAAATCTCAATAGTGTCAAAGCATGACAATCCACACCGTGATGCCATGAAGACTCCGGTCAGAAGGATAATTACACAACCGCCACATAGTGTGACACTTAATGTAAGTGGGTCGATCTAACGTGACGCATATAATACACGTCCACGTCTACCCAAGTGTCTCTACACTTCGATAGATTTAGAGATCTATCCCTACCTTCTAAAAGATAGAAGACATCCAGTGACGTGCTAGTCTGATTATACTATCAATGTCCCATTTGATAATACATAAGACTAGAGACATTTAAGTACCAACCTTGTTATAGTGATTAGAGATCTCATCAACCATAATCACTATCATGGTTTCTCTATCACAGATTGATACTAGGGACGTTACTATATATATACAACAAATAATATGAAGATAAACAATATATATAATAACATAAGTGCTTTTATTAATCATAACAAAGTTATTACATGAACTAAATAGACTGTAAATGACCCGACCCGGTCGGATCCGGTCCAACCCGATTGGGTTTAGGACACCTTTCCAACAGTGCGGTGATTGCATAAATTGAGAAAGAATATGAACCGAATACGCCAAGACGGGACGAGTAACACCATGATAAATAAGACGTCCCACCAATCGTCGATATTTTCCAAGATCGTCCAAGAAGTCACCATCATCAACCGCCGGCTGATGATTTTGTTCCATAGGGAACTCAGCAGGATGAGTCCTTAGCAGACCAGTCTCCTCAATTATGTCAAGTGCGTACTTTCGTTGAGATAGAAAAATTCCTTGTGGATTCCTAGTTACCTCCAACCCAAGAAAGTATTTCAATCTCCCCAAATCCTTCATTTTAAAGCAACTGCCAAAATAATTTTTGAATACCTGCTAAGCCGTTGCATCGTTTTCAGCGAGTATCATATCATCGACATTACTAGTACATTCAGCCGTATGTCTCCACGAACAAGTGTGAATAAAGAATAATCTGAGTAGGACTGCATAAAACCATATTCTTTCAATGCGGACGCCAGCGTCGCAAACCAACACTGGGGTGCCTGCTTCACTCGTATAGCGATTTTTTCATACAACACACCATGTGCTGCTTGTTATGTTCAAATCTAGGAGGAATTTTCTTGTAAATTTCTTCATTCAGGTCCCCGTGCAGAAATGCATTGTGCACATCCATCTGATGAATCTCCCACTTTTTGACTGCCGCCACGACAAGGATGGCCTGAACTGTCACCATATTTGCTACGGGAGCAAATGTCTCGTTATAATCAATGCCTTCCACTTGGTGATTCCCAAACGCCACTAAACGCGCTTTCAACCGTTGGAGGTTGCCTAGCTCATCGTATTTTTCTGTATATACCCACTTACTACCTAGTGCCTTCTTTCTAGGGGGTAATTCCTCCAACACCCACATGCCTTGTTCTTCCAAAGCTCATATTTCTTCCGCCATAGATTTTCTCCACCCTTCATATTTAATTGCTTCTTTAAACGATCGGGGATGACTTTCTACAGTCACATTCGCTAGATACCTTCAATGTGCGTCAGAAAAACGAGAATAATTCACAAAATGCTTAAGATGATATAAACTACCTGAAGCCGTTGATTGAGCAGAGGGGCACGCTGAAGGACTTTTCTTATCCACAGATGTATGTGTCACAAACTCCCGATATCTGGAATCAGGCATCTTAGTTCGCTTCCTTCTTCCTAACTCTTCTATTTACCCGGACGTCACTTCACTCACACCAACTCCACCAGTTTCTAATTCTTTATTATTCTCACAAATTCCCCCACCCCCATCACTGGTGACCACGTCCTCCACTATAGGCGGAGGTATCTCCGCATTCTCCTCACGAACAATAATATTAAAATCGTCATTTGCGATCTCCGGAAAAGTTACCAGAGGGGGCGTAGAGGTAGATGATTTTTCCATAGGAAAATATGCTCGAAGAATTTTACATCCCTGAAGATAATGATTTTTTCGGTTCCAGATCAAATAGAGTCCAGCCCTTCTTAGCAAAAGGATAATCTAGAAAAAACACACTTCCGACTACGCGCCTCAAATTTATCTCCAGTATGCCGTAGATTATATGCATAACATAAACAACCAAATACCCGCAAAACATCAAGACTCGGTGGTTTACCAAACAAGCATTCATAAGGTGTCTTATAGATCAATATGCTCGACGGGGTGCGATTTATTAAATAACCAGGGCCGGCCCTATAGTGAGGTCAGAGAGACCGCGGTCTTAAGCCCAACGGTGCCGGGAGGGCCCAACGGTACATGTTTCGCTAAAAGAAGAAAAAAATTCGTGTAGATTCAATCCGATCAAACCTAATATAATATGTTTTTTTTAATTATAAATGCCCAATTTTTTTTTTACTCCAATTGATAAAGGTCCCAATAAAAAAATTTACTTGGCCCCAAAAAAATAGATATACAAACAAGTTTTTTTTATTTTTTGTTTGGAAAACTATAGAAATTACAAAGACTACTTTGTAGGCATGTTTTGAGACTATCAATAAATTAAATTTTGTATTTACGGATGTTACAAACACGATAAGTATGTTTTAAAAAAAAACAACTTCAACTAAAAAACCCAATTCGGGAATTGGTCTTAAGCCCAAAACATACGAGGGCCGGCTCTCTAAATAACAAACGGTCATGACACATCCCCTCAAAGTTTGAGCGAGAGGTGTCCCTCAAAACGCAAAGCCCTAGCCACATTCAAAATATGTTGATGTTTTCTCTTGACTCTACCATTCTGTTGAGGAGTTTCCACACAGGATGTTTCAAAAATTATTCCCTCTTTTTTAAAATGCGGAAGAAATCGTTTAAATTCCTTTCCATTATCACTCCAAACACGCTGAATTTTTACCCCAAACCGACGATCAATCAACGCCATAAAATTCATAATAATGGTGTCAACTTCCCATTTATTATAAATATAATAAAATAAAAAAAACCCACACAGAATGAGAGTAATCGTCCACAATCGTCAAAAAATAAGATGCCCCGCATGTAGATTTAGTCCCATATGGACCCCACAAGTCACAGTGCACAAGTTCAAAAACCCTACTAGCTCTGCTATCATTATTTGGAAAATTTTCCCGAGGATGTCTAGCCCGAAAACACACATCACAACCATCCTTATTTGAAATACTCGACTTACCCACAATGGGAACCTATTTTAGCACGATGGATGTCCCAACCGCTTGTGCAAGAAATCCATAGAATCTTTCCCTCCAATTGCCATAACCTTCACATACGGAACCCCCCGGAAAAAGAAAAGTCATCTTCATGATCACCTACTCCAATCAGCCTCATCGCCGTTCGGTCCTGCATAATACACAATGTGGGAGTGAATTGAACCTGACAATCAAATTCATCTAGTAACTGTGTTACAGATAGCAAACTACAAGCTAAATTAGGCACATAAAGAACGTTTCTGAGATTCAATCCTCCGTTCAAAGTAACACTTCCTTCATGCATAGTATGTGAGGTCCTACCATCGGGAAGTTCAACCGTACATTTCCCAATTAACTATATTTCTCTAAGATTTTTCAACATCCGCGTCATGATGGGTAGCTCCTGTATAAATTATCCGTGAGTATCCACTTGTTAAACGATCCTTGGGCTTCACCCAATTCAAAGTGTCAAGTATTCCTTGCCACTGTGTCGAGACTTGCAGTTAATTTTATTATAGAATAAACTTATATGTAGATTTTAGTTCTGATTTCCCTCGATAGAACACTTTGTGATTCAAATTTTCATAGTTGTGGTAGGGGTGACCAAATGATTCAACCGGCCCTAAACATAACCGGACCGCCGGTTTTTTTCGCTTCCGGTTCATGCCGGTTCTGTAACCAGCGGTTCACAGAACCGGCGGTTAAAGGATACAAACCGGCGATTCACCGGTTCACATGGTTCCTTTCTAGTTCAGATCACAGTTATAAAAATTTTAATAATATTTTTTTTACATTTTAAAAAATTACTTATTCTTTTCAATTATAATAAAAAATTACTATTAATTAAATTTGAATGTAATATACAATAACCAAAGCGAATGTAATGTATTATAAATAGTTTTTTATTTGGTTTTAAGTATAAGTTGATTATAAATGTTGTTTTATTAAAAATTACGTGAGATATAATATATAGTGTTTTTATTTATAAATTATGTTAATTTTATGAATTATGTAATTTTTTTAACGCTTGTACCGAAAAATCGGTTGCCTATGTATCTTTTATATGTTATCGTGTCGGAGACACGACACATATAAAAAAATCAAAGCGAACGTAGTTCTATAGTTTTTGTTAGTCTTTTATAGTCTTTTATAGGTTTTTATAGTTTTTTTTTCAGGTTTGTATAGTTTTTTATGGGTTTTTTTTATAGGTTTTTATAGTTCTTTTTTATAGTTTTTTATAGTACCTTATAGTTTTTTTTTATAGGTTTTAAGTATAAGTTGATTATAAATGTTGTTTTATTAAAAATTACGTGACATACATTGTGTTATTTTTTTATATGTAAATTATGTTAACTTTATGAATTATGTTATTTTTTAACGCTTGTACCGAAAAATTGGTTCCCTACATATCTTTTATATGTAATCGTGTTGGATACACGACACATATAAAAAAATCAAAGCGAACGTAGTTCTATAGTTTTTTTTAGTCTTTTATAGTTTTTAAATAGGTTTTTATAGTTTTTTATTAGGTTTGTATAGTTTTTTATGGTTTTTTTTAATAGGTTTTTATTGTTTTTTTATAGTTCCTTATAGTTTTTTTATTCGGTTTTAAGTATAAGTTGATTATAAATGTTGTTTAATTAAAAATTACGTGAGATATAATATATGGTAGTTTTATTTATAAATTATGTTATTTTTATAAATTATGTAATTTTTTAAACGCTTGTTCCGAAAAATCGGTTGCCTAGGTATCTTTTATATGTAATCGTGTCGGAGACACTACACATATAAAAAAATCAAAACAAAGAATTACCATTCCCCAAACTGACCATATGTACTGAGCGAGTAAAGTAAAGTCAGAAGAACGTAGTTCTATAGTTTTTGTTAGTTTTTTTTATAGGTTTTTATAGTTTTTTTTTTAGGTTTGTATAGTTTTTTTTTATGGTTTTCTATAGGTTTTTATAGTTCTTTATAGTTTTTTTTTATAGTTTTTTTTGTAGACTTTTATAGCTTTTTAAAGTTTTAATTTTTAGAAACAAAATAGTTTTTAATAGTTTCTTATAGTTTTTTTTATAGGTTTTTATAGTTTTTTATAGTTCTTATAGTTTTTTTTATAGGTTTTTTAAGGTTTCTTATAAATTTTTATAGGTTTTTTATACTTTTTTTTAAAGGTTTTTTATAGTCCCTTATAGTTTTTTTTATAAATTGTAGAAGTATATAAGTAAGATATAAATTGCGTACCATTATTCGACAACATCTTCAAAATTATCGATGTCGGTATTTAGAGCGCTTACTCCTCCTGAAGTTTTAGTGTCACTGACTTCGAACTGTGACTCACTTGATAACTCAATGTCTTGCATCCTCTTCTCGGCTCTTACCCAATCAAGACAACATATTTGCTTCTCTAAAGTGGTGGGATGAAGCGAACATCTATTATCTGTAAGCACATTTCCTGCCATGCTGAAAGCTCATTCAACAGTGACGGTCGAAACAGGGTAACTTAAAAACTCGACTGCCATCATTGCTAGCACTGGAAAAATCTTTAGCATGTCCCATCCACCAATTCAATATGTCGAAGTCAAAATCATAGGTACCGGTTTGACAGACTTCAAATGTTGTGTTTAAATATTTGGTTATCTCTGAACGTTGATCGGATGATGTTGTTGCTCCCTTCTGTCGTTTCGAATTCATTTTATCCAGAACTTTTTGAATTCCCCGTAGGACACTTGCAGGGTTAGTAGAAGAATTTGCGGATGGATTGGGAACCGCTTCGTTTCTCATTCCACACATACTCTCATATTCAACATACAAAGTGGTTAATAATTTTTCAAGTCTATCTACTTCAACTGAATAATCTACCGGGGGCACATCATAATCATCAAACAAAGCATCATAGTAAGAACTTAACATGGTAGATACACCTACTAGTCTTAAACGAGGGTCGAGAATAGAACAAATGAGATAAGTGTCAGGAATACGCAACATGTACTTATTCTATTTCTCCTTCATCGGCCCTAAACATTGAAATAATATAGAGTCGTGTTCCATGGTTTGAAACTCGTCAGTTATTTCTACACTAGCATGCAAGACTAAATGTGATGTGGCTTGATAACATCTATAAAATAATTTAAATTTTATGAATACTTCAAAAACATCCATCAGTTTGTTGCATGCAATCCAAGTATGGGGAAACAAACGATAATCGCTAGGACAGTGTTCATCTAAAAAAGCACAAAAAGTATTTTTAATTTTGTTCTTTTTTCCAAAGGTCGTAAGTTGTGTTCCACCTATGCGGTACATCTTGCGGCAGTTTGACAGGGCGATGACCTTTGTCTTTACAATATTTATACCACTTATGAGTAAGACTATTTCTACTAAACACATGTGCAATCGAAGATTTTATCGAATTAATTTTTTGGTAAAAAACTTTTAGACCACATTTAACACATAAATTAAAAATATGGCATAAACATCTATGTAGGTATAAAACTTTTATGTGACATATTATATATGTCACATACTATATATGTCCTAAAATAAAATTTATTCTATTATTATTTCCTATTTAAAATATTAGGAAGTAATATAATAAAATAATAATTAAAATCTATTAAAAAATTAGAGATTTAGTTAATTTGTAATAAGTGCTATATAACTATAAATGTGAAACGTTATATGTGTCACATCCTACATATGCCATTAAATCCAAATATTTTATATTATTTGCTACAATAAATATGAGGAGATAATAGACAATTATTCAAATCAAATTGCTGAAATAAATTAGTAAGTAATTTGATTGATTTGTAATAAATGTCAATCTTCTAAATATGGTTGGAATCAATCAAGAGTCTGGACGCATTAAATGCAAATCAATCAAGAGTGTGGACGCATTAAATAAGTGTGAACGCATTAAGTGCAAATCAATTCAAAGGCTCTCATTTACCACTATAAATAGGATGCCTCGGTCATTTGCAAAAACACAGTGTGTACACACAGAAAAACAGAAGAGCAAACACAAGGAGTTGGTGACTCAAGATTGGAGGGGAAGCATCAAGCACTCTTGTCAAGCACCACGAAGAATGAAGAAATCAAGGAAGCACAAGAAGCATTCAAGTATTCATCAACCTTTGTAGATTCTCCATCAAATCCGGCGTTCTTCAATTCTCACTTGAAGATCAACCCAGAAGAAGAAGCACAAGGAGAAAAGACAGAATAACAAAAACCGAAGGAAAAGCATAGAGAATCTTCAAGCCTCGAAGATCTCCTAAGAATTCCTCGAAGTTCTTCAAGAAATAAAAGAAGATCGAGGAGCGTCTTCAACACTTGAAGATCAACACAAAGGCGGAGCTCTTCAACAAGGCGTCTTCAACACTTAAAGATCAACACAAAGGCGGAGTTCTTCAACAAGGCGTCTCCAACACTTGAAGATCAACCCAAAGTCAAGAAAGGCTAGAAGATCGAAAAGCATCAGCAACACAGAATTGGTGCAAGCATCAGCAACACGGAGTTGGTGAAATCATCAACACATTGAAGATGTTGGGTAAATTCATCAACACACCAAAGAAGGGGTGATTGAAGACCGGAAGAAAAAGCTTCAAGCACAACAACACCAAAGCATTGAAGATCTTCCAAGAAAAGCTCAAATTTCTACAACAAAGGAAGAAGAACAAAATGCGTCATCAACACTCGAAGATCATCGGAAAAAGTTGCCTTCAACACTCAAAGATCTTTCGAGAAAGTCCAAAGTTCTTCAAAACGATGAAGATCATTAAAAGCTTCAAAGCACCATTAAATATCATCTTAAACATCGAAGATCTTCTGTAAAGAAAAAGTCCTTCAACCAGGAGATTGAAGGTAATACAAAGTATTCCTTCAAGTCATCATCAAAGCCAAAGTTCTTCCGCCATATCCGGGAGTTCAACTCAACAAAAACAACAATTGGTGAAGAAAACGGGGAGAAACCACCAAGCCCTCTGTCCAACCACCATAGAGAAGATTGAAAGAGTAACAAAGAAGTCTCCAAGTCATCTCCAACAACATTCAAAGATCTTTCGCATAACCCGAAGTTCTTCAATAAAGAGAAGATCTAAGAAGAAACAAAGAAGTCTTCAAGTTCTTCAATGACAATCGAAGGTCTTCCGCCATATCCGGGAGAAATCAACCAAAAGTCAAGATCTTCCGCCATATCCAGGAGAAATCAACACAACAACAATTGGTGAAGAAGTTAGAGAGAAAGCATCAAGCCCTCTACTTAACCACCGCGGAGAAGATTCAAGAAGTAACAGAGAAGCCTCCAAGTCATCTCCAACAGCCGATGATCATCCGCCAAATCCAGATTTCTTCACAAAAGAAAGATCTAAGAAGCAACAAAGAAGTCTTCAAGTTTTTCAACAACATCTGAAGGTCGTCCGCCATATTCGGAGTTCTTCACCAACATTCGAGGATCATCCGCCACATCCGGAGTTCTTCACCAACATTCGAAGCTCATCCGCCATATCCGGAGTTCTTCAACATTTGAATCTCTTCCTCTATATTCGGAGTTCTTCAACATTCGAGGATCATCCGCCACATTCGGAGTTCTTCAACAAAATCGAAGATCACCAAGATATCTAGTGTTCTTCAACAACAAACAAAGGCCCTCTTCTCAAAAAAAATAGGAGGATCACCGTCAAAGTCCGAGAACAAGTCACCGCAACCCTCGGAGTAATCAAAGCAGAAGATCAAGGAAGCATGAAAGCATTTAGTCATCTCCAGCTAATGAAGACTATCCTCCATGTCCGGAGTTCTTCAACAAATATCGAAGATTATCCGCCATATCTGGAGATCTTCCATAAATATCCATCATCCTTCCCAACAAATTGAAGGAGTATTGATAAAGTTCGAGAACAAGTCTCCGCGACCCTCGGCAATCTAAGGAGAATCAAAGGCGTCCCGCATAAATAGGGATTTTGCTAGTAATTGTACCCACTCATATTTTGAAATTAATAAAATTATATTTGTTCCAATTTTCATGTCTTTATTTTTAATTTAATTGCAGGACAACGAAATTTTCATTACAATCTAACATGAAAAAAATTACCATTACAAAGAGGTTCACAATTGTTAAGGGTGAATTTATACGATTTATAACGCTATATTCTATGATATTTTCCCCCGTATTTGTACTAAATTGCATAAGAAACGAGTGTTTAACGGAAATATTGAGTAAATGAGGTTTTAAATAAGTTATTCGCAAAATTGGTAAATTTAGGTGTTTTAATTGTGATTTTTATGATTATTTGGACGATATTACATTTTGCGATGTTTTAATGTGTTATAGGTACATGTTTGATGCTCAAATGTTGATCAAAAAGAGATAAGAGTCGAGCTAATTGATGATAAAAAAAGATAATGATGATTGGATTTGATGGAAAGAGATAGAGATGAAGAAAATCAAGATGAAGTCGACCTTGGGTGGCGTCAAAGCGGCCTTGAATCAAGGCGTCGAGTGGGCGGGCGTTTGGTCATCTAAACGAGCGGCGTCCAGGAAGAGAAGTTTGGTTCGAGATGTTCAGATTTTCAGCAAGCGGCGTCCAATTTAGTGAAGGACGGGCGTCCTCGATCCAGCTTCGGCCCGACTCGAAGAAGTTTACATAAGCCAGACGGACGTTCACCCTTTCCAGGCGGGCGTCCGAGCGCCGACTTAGCTGAACCGCCTTGAATTCTATATAAGGTGCGTATTTTCTCCACAATCACATCATATATTCGAACCCAAAAACCCTAGGCGGCTAAGCTGCGATTTTCCTTTGTTTTCATATAATTTCTCTTTAGATTCTTTTATGCAATTTTACTCAAACAATTCCAAGTTCCAAGAGGATGTCTAGGCTAAAACCTCTGAATAAAGCGTTAATGAAGCCGTTCTACCAACACTTTGATTTCGTTTCAGATTATCTTGTGAGTATTTTATTCAAGTTGTATCTTTATTATCGTTTATCATTGTTTATTGCAATTTTATCGAAAGATGCTTGCATGTGTGATGTTTATATTGATGAAAATCTTGTTAAACCTAGATCAATATAATAAAGATTAGATTTTCACCCTATAAAACAACGAGAGTTAATTAGGTTGAATCTCAGATAATTAGATTGAGAAATCTTACACCTTCGCTTTGAAAGTAATAATCTTTTAAATCGAGAGATAGAAGATTAAGAAACGAACTTTTCTAAGGAATTAGGAGTTCATGCCTAGTTAGGTGAATCACAACTTGGTTAAAGATCACGAGGTAATCCGGATTGAAATTGAATCTTGGTAGGATAGGTGGATCAATTGATTGTTCGTTAAGTAACTTATTGATTTAAACCCTTGAATTTGAATTGTTTAGCTTAGTTAGTCTTTTATTGCATATTAGGTTTAGTTTAGTTTAAATTGGTTGAAACTATCTTTCATGGCTTTAGATCCTTGATCTTCATCCGATTTACGTTATTGTCATCTTTCTTGTGAATTATTTACCGTTTCCATATCTCGCTAGTTTAGTAATCGTGACATAGGTTAGTTAGTTAAACAAAAACTAGGGTTAGCAATCGCCGCCTGATTCCCGTAAGATCGACCCGGCATTAACCACTATTACTAAGATCCTTATACTTGAGGTTAACCGGATTATTACTTGTTTGTTTTGTTAGATAAAATCCGTGACAAGTTTTGGCGCGCCGTTGCGGGAACCGGACGGTTGTCTAGTTTTTGTTTTCGTTTTTATTTCGTTTTAAATTCTGTTTTTAGTTGATAATTGTTTTAGGTAGTTGTTAAGTAGATAATTAGGGTTTACTTAGGGTTTAAGACCTTCCTTAGTAGTTTCCTTTGAGATTAGATCGTCTTTCTTTCTGCTTTTTTACTGCCTTACCTTCTTTTCTTTTACGCAAATTTACATTTACATTCTAGTTTTCCCGCTACCAAACGGGCGTCTGAATATCTTGGACGCCCGTCCGCTGGAAAATTATCAATTCTGTTCTGTTTTTATTCACTTAGACGAGCGTCCACAAGATTTGGACGCCCGTTCAAGTATTCTGCCTTTCAGACGAGCGTTTGGACCACTAAACGCCCGTCCAGTCCTAATTCCACCCGGACGCCCGTCCAAACCCTTGGACGTCTGTCTGGCCCCTTTTTTCAATAATTTTGTTTCCTTTTTCTTTCCTTTTCTTTTCTTTAGGTTTTTAATTTTTAGTTTAGGCTTTTAATTTCTTAGTTTTTAGGCTTCGTTTCACTTGTTTTTGGTCCGGTTTATGCAAACTCGGAGTCAGAAGGGACCGTTATTATACACCCCTGACCCCGAGCGAACCGTAGTCCGGCCAAACAGGCGGATTTTCCATTCTACGGTTCTGGCAGACAGAGCCGAGCAAGATATTGAAGATCAACTAGCAAAGGAAATCACTGATTTTGTGATAACGGCCGCTAATAATAGACGTACGTTGGCAGACTACGCCATGCCAGGCGAAGTCAAAGTCAACCCGGCTATTGTTATCCCAGCCATTGCCGCACAAACCTTTGAGCTAAAGCCAGGACTTATCCAGATGATGCAGCACGCATCAATTTTTCATGGCTATCAATCAGAGAATCCGCATACCCACTTACATACGTTCTTAGAGATATGCGGTACTACACGCATCCAAGGAGTAAGTGAGGATGCTATCAAGCTAAAACTTTTTCCATTTTCTCTGAAAGGAGAGGCTAAAGAGTGGTACACCTCTCTCCCTCTGAATCTATCACCACACTGGGTAGAACTCGAAAGGAGTTCTTGAGTCAATATTTTCCACCTTCAAAGGCATTCGGTGTTTAAATGAAAATATTCACTTTCTATCGAAAAGAGAATGAATCCTTCTTCGAATGTTGGAAGAGATTCAAGTCTCTTCTTAGAAAGTGTCCCACCATGGCTTGCCACCGGGAAAGGCAAGTCAACACCTTCTTTAGTGGATTGACCGAGCTTACCAAAGGCATGGTCAATAGTTCTTCTCGTGGGGCATTTAAGAAAACACGTGAAGAGGATGGGCATTGTTTGAGGACATTGCAAAGTATAACTATTCCCCTCTTATCAAGCAATCCAAGCACCTCCTCCTCCCAAGGTTGAGGAAGTCAATTTGCAAAGTTTGATCGCCATGTTGCGAAGCGGATGGCAACACCTCAAGTTTCAAATCCGTAAATCAAACTTTTCTTTTCCGCGAACCCTCGGGTTCAGATCTTTGTAAAATCTTCTTTATCGACACCGCCATATAAATGGCCAATGTCAATTAATCCCCTGCTCCTTATCAAGTGAATGTTGTTCATGATTATGGGCGGTATAATCAAGTCACATGTCAAAATCGTGCGATTTAGGTGGGGCACACTTCTAGATTCTCGTCCTATGAGCGGGCGAGAATCTTTGAAGTGAATGCATTCTATGGCGAGAACAATCAAAGGTTCAATCGGTTTTACGCGAGAATAATTTTCAAAACCAAGGGTTTAGTCACCCTTCAAGTTTTAATCCTAATTGAATTTTAATTGAATCAAAATTTCAATAGAAACCTTGGTTTTAATCGAACCAAAATTCAAATTTTTCCAATCCTACTCAAAGGTTCAATCGAGAATTGCCCGCCAATTCTAATTCTGCATCCAAAGTCGGCCCACCAATTTATTCTCCAAATTTCCAAAACTCTCAAGGCCCTTCCCAATCTACCAATCTTGAAGCTAAATTGGAGGAGCAAAGTAGATCAATGAAGAATCTTGAGAGACAAATTGGGAAATGGGTGAACAGCTTAGCTTCAGAGACCCCAGGCACCGCCCGAGTTTCACCGAGAAAGAATCCAAAGGGTGGTCAAGTTGCTCAGGTGACTTGAACAAAGGCCCATGTATCTTGACCTCGTGCCATCAATTCAATACGGTAAGGAGGAGGCCGGTGCAATGAATCTGAAGCGGTACTCAAGTTAATGGTCCTTCCCATCGTGAAACCACTAGCCCTCCCGCCATTGATAAGGCGGGAGGGGAAGCCGAGCACCTACACTCCTCAACTGCAAGAGAAACTCGGTGGCTGATCCACGAGAGGTGAAGAAGTTGGTGATCCTCAAGTGGTGATCCTCGAGGACTCGGTGAAAAATAGCGAAAGTCGGAGGGCCGATCCCTCACTATAAAAAAATCTGAAAAGGCATTCGATGGAAAGATCTGGAAGACAAAGTCATGTAAGTGCATCCTCAAAGAAAGTCTTTTACGAGAGTGACCTTAAGAAGCTTCCATTTCCCCGAGGAAGAGCAACATTCCTTGAGTGAGGACAAAAGTAATGCGAAAAAGGTCTTTGAACCTTTTGAAAAATACTCGTAAATCTTCCATTATCGAAGTCTTGGTCGAGATGCCTAAGTATACAAAATTCATCAAGGATGTTGTGTCTTGAAAAAGAAGTTAGCGAGGCATGGAAAGGCAAATTGGTGAGGATTGCTCCATGATTAATTATGAAGACTTACCAATTAAAAGAGGTGACCACTGGCAAGTTCAGACTTACAAGTGTTAATGGGAGGTCTAGTCTTCCCTAATTCTTTGTGTGATCTAGGTGCCTCTATAAGTCTTATGCCAATGTCTCAGATGCAAACAAATTCGGTTTACAAAGCCTTAGAACCCACTACTATGAGTCTACAATTCGCTGATAGATCTTCTAAGAAAGCTTCAGGGATCCTGAAAGACGTTTTAGTTCAGATTGATAGATTTACCTTCCCAGTCGATTGGTATGTTTTAGATATGGAGAAAGATGAAAACGTCCCCCTGATTCTTGGGAGACCTTTCCTATCTACAACTAGAGCCCTCATCGATTGTGATGGTTTGGCAAGTGACTATCCGAGTTGGTGATCAAGAGGTGAGTTACAATGTCTTAAAGTCCATTCAAGTACCCTCTGGCCCTCCAACCGGCTGTTCCATTGATTATATGACAGATGATTTCACCGATTATATGGATCAGCAAGTCATGGATGTAGTAGCTGAATATGAGCGATTGGTTGATAATCTAAATACTCATGGTATGGTCAATCTAGATCAATTAGCAGCTGATTTTGAGGAAGAATTGTTGGAAGGAGAAGCTTTGGCAGTGGGACCACATAGTAAACTCAGTGATATTGAGTTGAAAAGTGGAGATCTCAAGTCGAGTTTAGAAGACCCCCCCTGCAGATTTGGTGTTGAAGCCGTTGCCTAAACATCTTAAGTATGTGTTTTTAAGAGAAGGTGACAAGCTTCCATTGATTATATCTGCCAAGCTTTCTCGTTTAGAGGAAATGAAACTAATCAACGTCTTGAAGAAAAATGAAAAAGCCTTTGGTTGGCAGGTAGGAGATATCAGAGGGATATCTCTGGACATCTGTATGCACAAGATCAAGACGAATGAGGGTGCAAAATGTGTTAGACAGCCCCAGAGGAGGCTCAACCCTCATATGCAAGAAGTCGTTAAAAAGGAAATCATCAAACTTCTGGACATAGGAATCATTTATGCGATCGCGGATAGTGAATGGGTTTCCCCGACTCAAGTAGTTCCCAAGAAATGAGGAATTACGATTGAGAAGAATGAGAAGGGAGAGGAAATAGCATTGAGACTTGTCACTGATTATAGAGTCTGCATCGATTATAGAAAGCTCAATGAGGTAACCATGAAGGATCACTTTCCCCTTCCATTCATTGATCAGATGTTTGAGCGTCTGGCGGGACACGCATTCTACTGTTTCCTAGATGGATATTCAGGATACTTCCAGATACCCATTGATCCAGCTGACCAAGAAAAGACCACTTTCACCTGCCCTTATGGTACATTCGCTTACAGGCGAATGCCATTTGGTCTCTGCAATGCCCCAGCTACATTTCAGTGATGTATGCTAGCTATCTTTGACGGGCTTGTAGAAAAGTTTATGGAGATTTTTATGGACGATTTTTCGGTTTTTGGTCCGTCTTTTGATGATTGCCTTGACAATCTTGATCAAGTGTTATCCAGATGTGTAGAAAAGAACTTAGTACTTAATTGGGAAAAATGCCATTTCATGGTAGACGAGGGCATAGTTCTTGGCCACAAGATCTCAGCCAAGGGTATAGAAGTTGACAGGGCGAAAGTAGAAGCTATCGAGAAGATGAGCTATCCCAAGAATGTGCGTGAAGTGAGAGGTTTTCTTGGACATGTCGGTTTCTACAGAAGATTCATTCAAGATTTCTCCAAGATTGCCAAGCCCCTGTCTACTTTACTTAAGGAGGACGTTGAGTTCAATTTTGATGAGAGCTGCAAGCAAGCGTTTGAGGAGCTTAAAAATCGTTTAATATCTGCTCCAATTCTTATATCGCCTGACTGGAACTTACCTTTTGAGCTTATGTGCGACGCGTCAAATTATGCTGTTGGTGCGGTTTTAGGACAAAGGCTTAACGGGAAATTCCAGCCTATCTATTACGCCAGTCACACATTGAATCCTTCTCAAGTTAACTATACTACTACTGAAAAGGAACTTTTGGCCGTAGTCTTTGCTATGGACAAGTTTCGTAGTTACTTGTTAGGAGCTCAAGTGATCGTGTGGATGGATCATCGCCGCTTTGCGGTATCGATGACTAAGAAAGAGGCTAAACCGCGCCTCTCGCGTTGGATAACGACCTACAAGAGTTTGATGTTCAAATTAAGGACAAAAGGCGTTGAAAACGTAGTGGTGATCATCGTTCTAGAATGTTAAGTCGGGAAAAGGATGATCCGGATGATATAGATCTTTACTTTCCTCTGCAGAGAACATCATGCTAATAGACGGTTGTCCTCCTCGATGTTCCATGGTATTCTTCCATTGTCAATTACCTTCATGCCCGATATCTCGATCCGAAATGTCTTATCAGGAGAAGAAAAAGTTCTTCTCTGATTTAAAATCTTTCGTTTGGGATGAACCTTATCTTTTAAGATCTATAAAGATGGTTTACTTAGGAGATGTGTTCTGAGTCCGAAGCGTAGCGATATCATTGAAACAATGCCACAAAGGACCCACTGGTAGCCACTTTGGTCCGTGGAAAACCGTTGCTAAGATTTTCCAATCCGGTTTACGTTGGCCTCACGATCTTTAAAGATACGAAAGCTTTACTGTAAAGCTTGTGATAGATGCCAAAGAACCGGTACTCACGACAAGCGTTTTTGACATGCCTTTGAAACCCATCTTAGAATCACGAAGTCTTTGATGTATGGGGTATCGATTTTATGGGACCATTCCCATCATCCTGCGTAACAAATACATCTTAGTCTGCGTGAGATTACGTGTCCAAGTGGGTGGAGGCTCAAGCCACTCCTCACAATGATCATAAGACGGTAATGAAGTTCTTAAAGAAAAATATCTTTGTGAGGTTTGGATGTCCACGTGCCTTGATCGAGTGATGAAGGGACGCATTTACTGCAACCGACCCACAGAAAGTTCTCGAAAAGTATGGTGTTCGTCATAAGACAGAACACCATATCATCCGATGACTAGTGGTCGAGGTGAGAGAAGCAACCAATGTATCAAGAAAATCTCGAGAAAAAAGTCAACGATCATAGAAAAGGCTGGAGTTTGAAATTGGATGATGTACTTTGGGCATACTGAATCGCCTATAAAACCCCTATGGGTACATCTCCATATCAAATGGTCTATGGAAAGCCATGTCATCACTGCTGTCGAGTTAGAGCATAGAGCTTATTGGGCGACAAAGTTTACGAACTTTGATTCCCAATCTTGTGGAAAACATCATCGCAGCGAGCTATATGAGAGTTAGACGAATCGGACTCCAGGCCTCACGAAAGTGCCAGGATTAGTAAAGATAAGATGAAGCTACTCCACGATGCTAAGATCAAGAAAAGAGAATTCCAAGTCGGAGAACAAGTTCTTCTATACAATTCTAGGTTACATCCATTCCCTGGAAAGTTGAGGACACGTTGGTCCGGTCCCTTCGAGATTCTCCAAATTATTCCTGGAGGTGTTCTAGAACTACGAGGTTATGGTGACCAGGCCGTTCCGAGTGAATGGTCAAAGTGTAAGCACTACATTGGTGAACCTAAAGAAAAGCCTTTGGTCGTTCGTTTCCTCGATATCCTCGGGTGTGATGCTACAACGGTCGAAGAATTGACGAGTTTTCACCCGACTGCTTTTCGAGGATGACGGTAGTGGTCGATCCGAAGAAGTTCTAGCGGTAGTTGGGATATGGAAGAGTATTGGAGGGCGTCAATCAAACGTCATCGGGAGAATCGAGAAGAGGAAGAGGTCACCATGGGGAAGGTTAAGCGTATTTGGAAAGTCATTAAAGATTTCACCCCATGTGTGAGATCTCGTTTCTGCAGACCACACTACTAATCGAGCTTACGAGGTAGTGGGTGGCGAGAAAAGTCAAATGGTCTCGATCCAGCCGAGCTTTACACGGTGTCGAGCTAACGACATTAACCAAAAGCGCCACTAGGGGGCAGCCTAGATATCGTTCTTTTAGTTATTCTTGTTTTATGCTTTAGTATTTAAGTTTAGTTTATTAAGTTTTAGCCTTATTAAGTTTTTGTTTTATCTGTCAGTTAGTTGTGCTTTCTAGATATGGATTTCGGTGTTCAGCCAGAGGAGTTACCTTTCCTTAGGAAGATCCCACTAATCACTATAGATGACGGACCGGGAGGAACCATTGTTTTGCACGTAGACTTCGAACATTAGTACCCGCGTCAAGACGGTCACCTATGTTCTCATTGTTCCCATTGTTCGGGAGGTGGAGACTTTACTACTTGAGGAGTTCTGAGCGACTCTAAGAGGCGTCCATACACAATCTGAATGATCCGATCTTGTGAGATTTAGCGCTAGTCTTTGCAAGTGAGCATTTTCGAGGTGTTGATGTAGTGCAAGTGAGGATTGGGGTGTGCAAGATGAGTATGACTTCCTGATGAGCTAAAATCTACCACTCAAAAATACAATTTATAAAGACTCGCAACTGTGGGTAAACTAACTCTCTAACCAGCAGAGTACCGGGTCGATTGTTAGAATAGCTACAGGAGTACGAGGTCGATCCCAAGAGAAATGTGGTTGTGAGTACCAAAGCGAACGTGGTTCTTAGTCTAGGCGATCAAAGTTGTGGTGGAGATTATTATACTAATGCAAAAAGTAAAGTTTAACTAACAAGATTAAAAAGCATAGCCAAACTATGATCCAACAGGTTGTCACCTCATGAATGACTTGACAAGGAGTGTGTTTTAACTGATTCAGTTTATATGACATTCACGGGTGTCAACTCTTTATTCTTGCGTTAAGATCTGAACAACTCTCACTTAACCCCCATACCAGGTTTATTAACTCTCCTTTTTAAAAGCTAACTCTTTAACATGGTTGACCAGAATAAAAAGCCGCTGAAAAACCTCACAAAAGCATAGTTTTAACGTGTCACTTAGGTTGTCAATCTAACTATTAAAGCTATGTTTTAGTGATACTAATACATGTTTCCTTCATCTCGTAAGAATAAGAATCTCACATAGGCATAGTCCTGACCTGTCACTCAGGTTGTCAATCTGACAATCTAGACTATGTTTTAGTGATATCCATATCCCACATCTCGCCATAAAATGCATCTATAAGCTCGATGTAACAATGAACAAGGTTGTCAATCTCATTCAAAGCTATTAAAATGATCAAAACAAGTTTTAAAACATGAGTTTATCATACTGAACGTTTAATTTAAGAACTACACAACTCCCCGACTCATCTCCCAAGGGCGTTTTACCCGTTTTCACATTTTCATTATAAAAGGTTTAGCTACTCATATATATATATATATAGATATATAGATATATATAAATACATAAGCATATATCTAGATATATGTAGTGTGTATATATATATATATATATATATATATATATATATATACACAAGAGAGGGGACAAGAGGAATAAAAGAACAATGGGAATAAAAACAAGAGGGGACAAGGAGGACAAAGAGAATATATGCTATATATATATATATATATGTATAGTATATAGTTATATATATATATATATATATATATATATATATATATATATATATATATATATATATATAGTAGTACAACTAATAAAAGAAAGAAAGACAAGAAAAATAAAAGAAACAAAAGGAAAATATATCTATATATATATATTGAAAACGGAAAGAAACGAAAGAAAGAACGAAGAACGGAAATGATATTATAACGATAACTAGTCGAAATTATAACGAAATTACAACTATATATATATATATCTCTATAGATATATATATAGGCCCCAAAATGAAAGAAAAATGAAGGGAAAAGATGAAGAAGGGATCGGGGAAGAAGGGGCAAGAAAAGTGGATGGGAATGGGGGGTATTTATAGGCTCAAAATGGGCCGGTTCGAACCGAGTAGGAGGCCGGTTCGAACCGGGCTCAGTTCGATTCGGTAAAATGCCCATAACTTGAGTTGTAGACCTCCGATTGACGTGATTCAAAGTGCGTTGGAAAGCTTATTTGAAGATCTACAACTTTCATGAAGGACACTTCTTCAGAAAATGCCGTTTTGATGGGCCATTCGTTCGTCGAAGATATTTCTCGATTTCCACTAAATCGAATCGATTAGCCACTTGACCACTTGACTTAATGATGCTTGAGTTGTAGAAGTCCGATTGACGTGATTCAAAATGCGTTAGAAAGCTCTTTCAAAGATATACAACTTTCATTAAGGACACTTCTTCAGAAAATGCCGTTTTGATGGGCCATTCGTTCGTCGAAGATATAATTCGTTAGTGAATGCACTAACCATCGAGCCACTTGACCACTTAAGTTAGTGGCACACTCTTATATCCCTAAAAATACCTCTTTTAGGCCTCAAAGCGTGTCATTACTCGGATTTTGGTCAACCTATAATTACGCAATAAACCACCAAAATACCAAACGTAAATCCGACCGACACACTACGGTTCTAAACCGGATAAAACTAATAAAAACACATAAAAACACGATATTTTATAAAATATTCATGACTTATATATTTTTATGAAATTTAGGAATTAAAGACTCGAAATGATACAAAAGTGCTCAAAATGATATCGAAGCGGGGTGAAAAGTTATAAAAATAACGGTGAATTTTTCCGTCATCACAACCCCCACTTAGTTTTTGGTCGTCATAAGACAAAATAAGCGATAAAATAAAATGAATGAGGAAAAATTCATGAAGATAAGATATTAATGACAATCGGATGATGCAACCATTCGAATCATAACTACACATTAACCTTAATATAAATGTATAACAGTGCGTGTGTGACAAGACTTTTCAATTTCCACTATCCTCTCTTGAATAATTCAAGCAAGCGTACAAATATCCATTCGAGGCAGTCTAATGATTTTCCTAGGTATAAGCGCGATATGATTTCACACAACGTCCTCCTGTGTACTTATTAGGATAATCCCTAAAGCATATCATCCAGTTTATACTGGGGATAGTCAGAAGATAACTAGGTTGTTTTTTTTTTTTTTTCATAGGACACTAACATATCCGAACTCATTGCCAAAATCGACTATCTTTCAAGCGTCATGAGGTGAGATCGAATACATCAATACCTATCTAACTTTTCACTTAATTTCACATGTGTAGCATATGCCCTCATTCCCAGCAATAGGATGTTTCGTGATAACACCCTAGATGGACTACTATCATCGAGCGATCGGGAGCTTTTAAACCTCATAGTGATATAGGGCGTTTCGTGATAACGCCCTACTACACTCAAATCATTGGTAGCTACATCCGGCATATAAATAGCTCACTTATTTTGACATTCTTTCTATCACATTCAAACCTTCAGATATTCACAGTACATGTTCAGAAATTAGGTACTAAGCTACTGCTATTTCTAGGATAAACCACTAGAATACTAAATGGGTACAGTTTAAAATTTTCGCTTCAATATCAAAGGCTTATGTGAAGGAATTCATGTTACACAAATAAATTTAGGCTAAAATGCACTTACGGTTCACATTGGTTATACATATCCAAATTGATCATTACATCTTTAAATCCATGAAATATATACCTTATACAGATTATTTCAATCAACTAAATAATACTCGAAAAAGAATCAAAAACTAAGGGTTTAGACACTTACTGCCATTTCTATACCAACCATACTCTACCCCCTACTTACGATTTTGCATTATTCTCATAGTGTAAATGAGATAGAGAGGAAGACTTAGCTTATAAACCAGGCGAAAGATGCTATCGAATCCCGTGAATGTGCAAGAAAGCACGTCCCTAATCCTGTACCAAAACAACCAAAACAAAGCAAACACGGGACATGGTCCTCGTGCCAAAATATGCAAAAGGGATATGGGGATAATAAGATAATGGCCCTGTTACGTCAGAAAATTCGATAGGCAATATATATATAGCTTTAGATGGAAAAATAACCCACACGGGTAAAGCCACGAACATTTAAGCATATACGTATCACATGAGCATATATCATAGTCAAGTCATTATTCCTAGATTCATTTTTATTACATACGCTTTTATTAAGGTGGGAATACTCACCACTATACTACAACGACCAGAAATTTGAAACAGACTAGATCATAAAATGAAATGTATGAAAGAGTATTGAGTCTTTTATACCCAGATCCTTAAGGGTTCTTTCAAAGCATTTTAACAACCTAAGTCCAAGAAATGAAGTATTTGAATTTTATCTTTTTTTCTCCATCGGGATTTTCGGATAACCACATAATCGTTCCCTGTTTAATGACATTCAAACCTTCATCTCGAGACTTGGTTGTGCTTTGTGTTCATCTTTCCACAGATTCTACCTTTCATTAAGACTAGTCTTTATCCAAATTATTATTATTATTTTAACGGGCTGCCTCCGGTAGCGCTTTTGTTTAACGTCGTTTGCTCGACAGGGGTGACTCTAAACAGACTCAATCAACCAAAATCCGAACTCAAGAAGATCAATAGCTTAAGAAAAATTAACAATGCGAGAACCATTGAAACTGTATTGTCTAGAAACGTACCTCTTTTAATTCTCGATGTTATCTCCTCCCAAACCAGAGAATCTTCTTTTATCACCGTCGAACCATCTTCTTTTGAAAATCACCATAAAGCTCATCCATTGGGGAGTATATGAATCGAATCGCAGAAAATTCATCCTCACGAGTGGACGAATATAGTAATCCGGGACCGTCATATCAACTATTACCAACTTTCCCGGTGGCTTTACCGAAGATGGCCGATCAATCTCTTGCTCCTCTAACTATGAAATCTCATTATAGTAAATGAATCCTCAACCTTTTCTCGACTGAACTTCTTGGTGATAACATCATCATCCTTAACCACCTCACATGTCTTTGCCTCTTTCACATACCTCACTAATTCAATCAATTTCCCACCTTGTCTTGAAGATTTCTTATGGCGAGTCGGTACTTATCTTGAACTCTTGCATGTCCAGTGATCGCTCTTGCAAGATCTCGTCCAATCGCTCTAGTTGCTCTGTTTGGTATCGGTGAAGTCTTCTTGTGGCATGGGGAAAGCGATCGTATTGACTTTGATTCATTGGAGGTGAGTAGTAGTCCTCTTGCCATTCCGGACAATCGATCGGTGGTGAATCTGGAAATAAAGCTATCAACATCTTGAGTATGATCACCGTAATCCTGATAAGCACTAGGGTTCGGGAACCCTCAAAATGTTGTGGCTCATAACTTTCGAATAACCATAATTACGGTCCTGGTTACTCTGCTTTGTTGATATTGAGGTGAGGCATATCTTGTTGTTGATAGCATTGTTCAGGTGCCTGAGGTTGGTAGGAGTATTGTTGTTCAGGTGAGTAGTATTGATTGAAAAATCCATCCATTTAAGCTCAAACTGCAAGATCTCATAAAACAACAAGAAAACAATAAAAAATTTCTTTTTTTTTATTTATATGGTAGCCGAAGAACCTAAGCCTCAGTTCTAGCTGGACTTACAAGATATCAACCTAATATAACAACCCCGTAAAGAGATTGGCTTGAGTACCAGAGTCGTATTCAAACCGAGTTCAGGACAATATTACTTCAGCATCCCAAGACTCTTATCGAAATAAAAATAAAAATAAAAACCTAGGCCCAAGCCTTCGGTTCACTTACAAGATATCACAACAATATCACACATTTCCCCGGCAACGGCGCCAATTTTTGATGAGCTAAAATCTACCCACTCAAAAATACAATTTATAAAGACTCGCAACTGTGGGTAAACTAACTCTCTAACCAGCAGAGTACCGGGTCGATTGTTAGAATAGCTACAGGAGTACGAGGTCGATCCCAAGAGAAATGTGGTTGTGAGTACCAAAGCGAACGTGGTTCTTAGTCTAGGCGATCAAAGTTGTGGTGGAGATTATTATACTAATGCAAAAAGTAAAGTTTAACTAACAAGATTAAAAAGCATAGCCAAACTATGATCCAACAGGTTGTCACCTTAGGAATGACTTGACAAGGAGTGTGTTTTAACTGATTCAGTTTATATGACATTCACGGGTGTCAACTCTTTATTCTTGCGTTAAAGATCTCAACAACTCTCACTTAACCCCATACCAGGTTTATTAACTCTCCTTTAGAAAGATAACTACTTTAACATGGTTGACCGTAATAAAAGCCATTGAAAAACCTCACAAAAGCATAGTTTTAACGTGTCACTTAGGTTGTCAATCTAACTATTAAAGCTATGTTTTAGTGATACTAATACCTGTTTCCTTCATCTCGTAAGAATAAGAATCTCACATAGGCATAGTCCTGACCTGTCACTCAGGTTGTCAATCTGACAATCTAGACTATGTTTTAGTGATATCCATATCCCACATCTCGCCGCAAAATGCATCTATAAGCTCGATGTAACAATGAACAAGGTTGTCAATCTCATTCAAAGCTATTAAAATGATCAAAACAAGTTTTAAAACATGAGTTTATCATACGAACGTTTAATTTAAGAACTACACAACTCCTGACTCATCTCCCAAGGGCGTTTTACCCGTTTTCACATATTTCGGCTATAAAAAGGTTTAGCTACTCATATATATATATATATAGATATATAGATATATATAAATACATAAGCATATATCTAGATATATGTAGTGTATATATATATATATATATATACACACGAAGAGAGGGGGACAAGAGGAATAAAAGAACAATGGGAATAAAAACAAGAGGGGGACAAGGGGACAAAGAGAATATATGCTATATATATGTATATATATGTATAGTATATAGTTAGATAGTTATATATATATATATATATATATATATATATATATATATATATATATATATATATATATAGTACAACTAATAAAAGAAAGAAAGACAAGAAAAATAAAAGAAACAAAAGGAAAATATATCTATATATATATTGAAAGCGGAAAGAAACGAAAAGAAAAACGAAGAACGGAAACGATATTATAACGATAACTAGTCGAAATTATAACGAAATTACAACTATATATATATATATCTCATGTATATATATATAGGCCCCAAAATGAAAGAAAAATGAAGGGAAAAGATGAAGAAGGGATCGGGGAAGAAGGGGCAAGAAAAGTGGATGGGAATGGGGGGTATTTATAGGCTCAAAATGGGCCGGTCCGAACCGAGTAGGAAGCCGGTTCGAACCGAGTAGGAGGCCGGTTCGAACCGGGCTCAGTTCGATTCGGTAAAATGCCCATAACTTGAGTTGTAGACCTCTGATTGACGTGATTCAAAGTGCGTTGGAAAGCTTATTTGAAGATCTACAACTTTCATGAAGGACACTTCTTCAGAAAATGCCGTTTTGATGGGCCATTCGTTCGTCGAAGATATTTCTCGATTTCCACTAAATCGAATCGATTAGCCACTTGACCACTTGACTTAATGATACTTGAGTTGTAGAAATCCGATTGATGTGATTCAAAATGCGTTAGAAATCTCTTTCAAAGATCTACAACTTTCATTAAGGACACTTCTTCAGAAAATGCCGTTTTGATGGGCCATTCGTTCGTCGAAGATATAATTCGTTAGTGATCTACTAACCACCTGAACTGACTCGACCACTTAAGTTAGTGGCACACTCTTATATCCCTAAAAATACCTCTTTTAGGCCTCAAAAAGCGTGTCATTACTCGGGATTTTGGTCAACCTATAATTCGCAATAAACCACCAAAATACCAAACGTAAATCCGACACGACACTACTGATTACTAAACCAGGTACAAAAACTAATAAAAACACATAAAAACACGATATTTTATAAAATATTCATGACTTATATATTTTTATGAAATTTAGGAATTAAAGACTCGAAATGATACAAAAGTGCTTAAAATGATATCAGAAACGGGGTGAAAAATTATAAAAATAACAGTGAATTTTTCCGTCATCACTTCCCTCCGGCAATTGACATGCTCCGCCGTCTTATCCGCGTTGTGGATTGGTCGGCCATTTACGATGACTAGCGTTGTTAGGTTATTCCGTCGAGCACACGACGTAAAACAAAAGCGCTTGGTGGGAGGCAACCCACTGTTTTCTATTTGTTTTTTTTTTATTTTCTAGTAATTTTATGTTTTTCGTTGCTTTTTATTTGTATTTTTGAAGTTTTATTTAAGCTTAATGAGAAAATGCAAGTTTGAATTTAAACTGTATGAACTTTTATAAATTTTGCAATTTTTCTATTGGACGCCCGTCCAGTGAACTGGACGCCCGTCCAGTGAACTGGACGCCCGTCCGTCATGCACAATTTTTGGACGAGCGTCCAGAATTATTGGACGCCCGTCTGTTAAACTCCCTTCAACTCAGACGTAAATTGGCCATCTGGACGAGCGTCAGTTTATATGGCCGCCCGTCCAGTTCATATGCTTTCCATCTGAACGCCCGTCCAGACCTGCGTCTATATATACCCCTCGCTTCCATTTTTATTCGAATCGGAAATTTAAATTGCAAAACCCGACTTTTTGCCTCCTTTGCTCGAAAATCCTCATTTCTACACCAAATTGGGCGATTCAAGGCCTACAAACGACTCTCAATCCCTCTTTTTTTTTCAAACGAAATCCACCAACATACAAGCTGTTGTTTGAATCGATGTCCTAGAGTGTGCGGTTTTACTGTTGGAAAAATCCGACCTTTGGTCTCGTTTGTTCACATTTGGGAGTTCTAATCGGCATAATCATCATCCTTTCAACGTACTTGGTAAGATTTTATAAGCTTTTAGTGGATTATTTCACATTTTTCCCGAGTTCGATCTTGAGTCGACTCTTTTGCATACACTTGGCTTATTTGTTTTCTTATCTCGTGTTTTGTTTATTTTCCTTTCTTGGTTGATGATATGGGATGGTTATGGATGATTTTGGATGGGTTGCATTGTGGTTTTGATGTTGGTTTGGTGTCGTTTTGTTTGGGAATCCCGTTTGGACGATAAGCGGGTGGTTTTGTTTGCTTTTGGGATTGGTGTTGTTTAGTCTTAGGTTACAATGGTGCGTAAAGAGGTAGTAAAGAGGCACGGTAAGGGAGTTGCTCTTGAACCGGCTAAGAAGAAAAAGATCAGAGACCCAGTTAGTTAATCCGAACCAAGGCATTCGTATATATGAGAGCGTCGAGAATCCTCCTGGGGTCTATCTAGGGTTCCTTGCGAGATGAGTGCGAGTTTGGTTCGACACACGGATGATGAGCCCTTAGTGAGCAAGATGGCTAGGGTGTCGAGACTCGGGGTGCGGGGATGCACGTGAACCGAGGGGTGGAGCCGAGGAAGCACTGAGGGGAGTTGAGCCGGCTAGGCAGAGAGCGAGACACCGCTATCCTATTCCCTTTGCCCGTAGATTCATCAACCCTAAGGCGATGGAGGTCTATAATCGACATTATCTCACGAGGACGATGTTAATCGGCGGCTGTCCTTGAACCTCAAGTTGATCCCTTATTTGTGAAGTTATTGAGGATAGGAAGTGGGGAGCTTTGATGGTGACCCGAGAACCCCGGTAAATGCTCGTTAGTCCGTGAATTTTATGCCAATTGCTCGAGACGGATTTGGCAACCGGAGTTGTGACGGTTCGGGAGTAAAAGTGCCATTTACGCCCAAGGTTATTAACGAAAAGTATGCCTTGGCACCTTTCGAGGGGTTGGACTATAAGGAGGCGATTAATGCTAAGCGGGATGCGGTGAGGATCCGTTGGAGGAATTCACGGATGTTGGTGTGCCCGGAGGTACCGTGGGCGCTTAGGCCGGGTGGCGAAAGGAAAGAATTGATCACTACGAGTTGGACAGAGGATTGGAAGGTCCAGTGTCGGTTTATCCAGAACAGGTTGTTGCCTAAGAACAACCTGACTCACTTCCACATTGGTGACCTTGGGATGCTATATGCCTTGAACTTCAAGCTCAATGTTGATGTAGGGCAAGCGATTTTCGATGAGATTTCTATGAATCAGAAGGTATACACACGATGCTTGATATGTCCACATTTGATACACGGTCTCTGTCAAGATGCTCAAGTTCCCGAGTACAAGACCGATCATAAACCAAAGAATCCAAGGTTCTTGCAAAGGGAGAAGGTGAAGCCTACCGGTCAGGCTGAGACTGAGGCTGCAGTACCTGAGGAGCCCGGTTCATCTTCCGCACCGCCTCGCCCATCCTCACTTCCTACTTTATCTCCTTCCGGGCCGGATGAGGCTCGGTATGGGCAGCGATTAATGCGAGAGACTGGGCCGAGGACATCGGGGCGTCTCGAACAACATTTTGATGATTACCGCGTGTATCGGTGAAGGCCGCGGCGAGGATATCGAGTTTTCGATCCAAGCGTTATTGATTACCATTATTCTGACGAGATCGAGCAGGCCATTGCGGATGTTTTGGAGAAATCTGAGTCTTCTTCCGATGAGGAGCAGCCTGACTCCGTAGATGGGACTGCAGCACCACCATCTGGACCCTCTTCCGATCCTCAAGCTGATGATTCTCCGGCTCCGGGGCAGTCATGATTTTATTTGTCTATTTTTGCTACTTTTTGCCCTAGATCATCATTGTCTATTTTGCTACTTTTTCCTTATATGGTTCGTTGTAATTTTTGATATTGCTCAATTACTTTTCCGATGGATCATGTAAGCCATAAGGCGTCGATTTTTATTTCATATTTTCTTTCAAGCGGTGAATGTATTCACTGCTTTATCTTTTGGTGTAAATCGTTCTTGTTATCTCTTTTCATTCTGGTATAATTCCCCGTTTTCCCCGAGATGGTTCCGTGTTTGTCAAGTCGTGCAGGTATATTGTTTTAGCGGTGTTATCAAGCTATATTGTATGGTTACGAGTTTCCAGTGTCACTATGTAGGCTCCGGCCTGACCGACGAATCGTGTACCGGTTTAAATCAGCTAAGTCTTTTACCTTTTCTTTCGTTTTGCACAATATGAGGACATGTTGAATTTTAAGTGTGGGGGAGGGGAATGATTCGTGATGTATCTGTCCACGTGCTTAATTCGTAATGTTTCTATGCAAAATGGGCTAAAATGAGCTAGATTTTTCAAAATTTCTCGACATCTTTTGTTTTTATTTTGTCCCGAGTAGGCAATTCAATTCAATGTTCGATATTTTTATAGTCATCCAAGCTATATATCATATGTTTGATAAGTTAGTTGTTTCACCTGAGATCTATTTTTCACGAGCCATAGTAAATGATGAGCTAGTTTATACAGCTATACCCCTTTTCGACGAGTGGTTCTTGATTTTCTTATAAGTCTTGTGCTTAGTGCTACGTATATATCTTAAGATTTATGATAGTTTGTATTTAGATCCGGAGTATGTTATACTGTGAATATCTGAGGTTTGAATGTGATAAGTAACACGTGACTTATTGTCAAATGAAAAAGTTGAATCAAATGAATAAATTGGGTGTGTCGAAAGCTAGTCGATGATTTGAGTGCGGTAGGGTATACCACGATGTGTCTATACCACTATGATGACTAAAAGCTCACGGCGATCGGAAGAAGCTGCGCTTATGATTGGAGTGAGGTAGGGTATATCTCGAATATCCTATTCTCGCTATGACAGGCAATAGCTCATTCGATGTGTGTTTAAAGTGAAGTAAGTAAATCAACTAGTGATACGGTATGAAATGAATATGAGACTAAGTTATCGTCTATCTTATCTCCAGTGAAAACCGAGATATCTTTGTAGGGATTATCCTCTGAGTATTTCGTAAAGGCCCTAGATGTATTCTATCATCCTTTTCGGATATGTCACGTTTGTAGGGTACACCTTATGAGTGTCATTTATCGCTAGTCTCTGAGGGGTATTAGCTAGTTTTGCTTTGAGTCTTTCAAGTTTGGATTTAGTGAAAGTTTGTTATGGCTTTGCACACACACGGGGTGAACCTCTAAGTTATTGAATATGTGTTATATGTCTTGTGAGATGTCTATCTTTTCTCGAGCCTTTATCTTGTTTTGTTTTGCTCGGACGAGCAAAAGCTAAGTGTGGGGGAGTTGTTAAGGGTGAATTTATACGATTTATAACGCTATATTCTATGATATTTTCCCCCGTATTTGTACTAAATTGCATAAGAAACGAGTGTTTAACAGAAATATTGAGTAAATGAGGTTTTAATAGGTACATGTTTGATGCTCAAATGTTGATCAAAAAGAGATAAGAGTCGAGCTAATTGATGATAAAAAAAGATAATGATGATTGGATTTGATGGAAAGAGATAGAGATGAAGAAAATCAAGATGAAATCGACCACGGATCAAGGCGTCCGCAGCTTTGAATCAAGGCGTCCGTGAGTGGGCGGGCGTTTGGTCATCTAAACGCAGCGTCCCAGAAGAGAAGTTTGGTTCAGGATGTTCAGATTTTCAGCGAACGAGCGTCCAATTTAGTGAAGGACGGGCGTCTGATCCAGCTCGGCCCGACTCGAAGAAGTTTACATAAGCCAGACGGACGTTCACCCTTTCCAGACGGGCGTCCGAACGCCGACTTAGTTGAACCGCCTTGAATTCTATATAAGGCGTATATTTTCTCCACAATCACATCATATATTCGAACCCAAAAACCCTGAGGCGGCTAAGGCTGCGATTTTCCTTTGTTTTCATATAATTTCTCTTTAGATTCTTTTATGCAATTTTACTCAAACAATTCCAAGTTCCAAGAGGATGTCAGAGGCTAAAACCCTCAGAATAAGTGTTGTGAAGCCGTTCTACCAACACTTTGATTTCGTTTTCAGGATTATCTTGTGAGTATTTTATTCAAGTTGTATCTTTATTATCGTTTATCATTGTTTATTGCAATTTTATCGAAAGATGCTTGCATGTGTGATGTTTATATTGATGAAAATCTTGTTAAACCCTAGATCAATATAATAAAGATTAGATTTTCACCCTATAAAACAACGAGAGTTAATTAGGTTGAATCTCTAGATAATTAGATTGAGAAATCTTACACCTTCGCTTTGAAAGTAATAATCTTTTAAATCGAGAGATGAAGATTAAAAACGAACTTTTCTAAGGAATTAGGAGTTCATGCCCTAGTTAGGTGAATCACAACTTGGTTAAAGATCACGAGGTAATCCGGATTGAAATTGAATGTTGGTAGGATAGGTGGATCAATTGCTTGTTCGTTCGTAACTTATTGATTTAAACCCTTGAATTTGAATTGTTTAGCTTAGTTAGTCTTTTATTGCATATTAGGTTTAGTTTAGTTTAAATTGGTTCGAAACTATCTTTCCTGGCTTTAGATCCTTGATCTTCTGTCCAGTTTACGTTATTGTCATCTTTCTTGTGAATTATTTACCGTTTCCATATCTGTTTAGTTTAGTAATCGTGACATAGGTTAGTTAGTTAAACAAAAACTAGGGTTAGCAATCGCCAGTTCCCCGTAAGATCGACCCGGCATTAACCACTATTACTACGATCCTTATACTTGAGGTTAACCGGATTATTACTTGTTTGTTTTGTTAGATAAAATCCGTGACAACAATTTTAGGATAACACGGGAATAGAAGCAGTGTTGTTTGAAGCATTGTCAAACGAAATAGAAAAAACTTTATCTTTTAAATAGTATTCGTTAAAAATATCAATTAATAAAGATGCAATGTTAGAAGTATTGTGAGCTTCGTTAAATAAACGAAAAGCAATTAACCTTTTTTGGACAATCCAACTTTTGTCAATCCAGTGACACGACACGCACAAATAATAATTTATGGTCCTATCATCCAACCAAATATCGGCACATATCATACTCAGAATTTATTTGTCATCAAACTTTCTTTTATAATATTTTTTTGTTTAGTATTTTTTTAAAAAAAAATCTCTAGTCAACATTGAACGAGGGATACGAGTAAAAGCCGGTTGCGAAGCCCATTGCACATAACTTTCGAAAAGAGGATTACCGGGAAAGCTAAAAGGAAGACCCATCCCCGCAACAACAGTCGTGGTTAGATCTCTACAATTATCACGAGTGTAAATAAAAAGTGGAGAAGTGTTACCTCCGCTGGAGCTCGGCATGTGTATTTGGGATTGAGACACGTTGTCTTCCAATTTTTCCGGGTGTTTACGCATCATGTGAGTCCGCATCGATCCATAACCACCACCCGCAGTAAATGCGTATTTATTGCCACAAAATTTGCACACCCCGTAGAAAAACTTTCCGGGGTTAGATAATCTCAATGCATCAGTCCGAGGAACCTTTTTGAAAAATTCCGTAAAAAATTTCGATTTTAACTTTTTTTTCTTGTGCTCCTTCTGGGGTACTTTCATCACCTGCTAAATCGACTGACTCGGGAGTAGGACCTGCACGAGCATGACGCGGTGTTCTTACAGTCCCACGACTCCCACCACGTCCTTGTCTAGTCGGAAATACATCATCATCATCATCATCAACGTTAGCATCATCATTACGAGGCTCGTTTTCTTTAACTTCATTCAGGTTGATGTTAAAATTTTCAGTTTGAGTCATTATATCATCGTAGTGTCAAAATAACACGAGGTCTCGAATTGAGGATTAGTGACAGGGCTTGTAAAATGTTGTACCACGGGCCTATAGCCAACATCATCCGATTCAGGCACAACCGTGTCAGCATGGAAAGTAACATTTTGATTGCCTTGTAATGGCGATTCACCCATTCTTGACATTTTATAAAATCTAAATAAACTTTAACGGTTATAAAAAAGTTGAAAAAAACAAACCAATTTTATTTGTAACTAAAACCGAATTGAAGTAAACGATTAAATCAGAACAACTTCAAATATCGGTTTAGGAAAGTAAATTTGATTGTTGTTTTTAACACATAAACAAATTTGATTATAAAATGGAACAATTTTTTTTTACAATTGTAAAAAAAAGTTGAAAGAAATACAAACCAAATTTACTTATAACTAAAACTATAATGAAGTAAACAATTAAATCAGAACAACTTCAAAAATCGGTATCGTAACTGATTGTTGTTTTTAACAACTAAACAAACTTGATTACAAACAAAGAAATGAGTTTGAGATTAGAGAAGTAGAAATGTAGAATTGAGAGGAGAGTAGGTGTAAGTAAAATTGGAAAATGAAGGGGGAATTTATAGGATGAATTTGAAATGGTAGGAAAAAAAAAAAAAAAAAAAAGCCCTTAATAGCCGTTGGAGCCGGTCCGGTTCCTGCCGGGCCGGTTGAACCGCCGGTTGCCGGTCTGGTTCCGGTTAGTTGAATACCCAAACCGTCCCAAAACCGGTGAATCAGCGATTCTGCGAACCGCCGGTCCGGTCCGGTCGGTTCGCGGTTCGATTACATTTGGTCACCCCTAAGTTGTGGTCATTGTTGAGCGATCCGGATCCCGATGGCGCCTTATGTGATACTCCTACATGCCGAAAATATAAGTTATTTTGGATGTTTCATGTGATTAAGAAAACTGTTGAATGTCTTAAATATTAAAGAGAAATGTCTAAAATGTCTTTTGATTATCATTAGTGAAATGATTATAAAGTATTGAAAAATAGTTGGATTGTTGATAAATTAGAGGTAAGATAAAGAAAAGAGTAATCAATGCTTCTTTATTAATGTAAAATGACTCATGTTCTGGGACACAGAAAAAGAATGAATGACTAATATTCTAAGACGGATAAAGTATATCATAACTAAATCCATGAATTAAAAGTGTGAAATACAAATACACAATTACTTTTGTTTTTTTGTTGCACAAAAATACACAATTACTCAACAGCTGCTTCCTTGGATTCCTCCATATGCCCATTTGTTCAGATGTACTCTATCAACTCCTGCCTTTCCATGCATAGGATTCCTCTTCCTCTTATAAATTTCCACAACCGCGTAAATTAGATAGCCCTCTTTGGATTCCCCACCAATTTCAGTTCACACACAACTAAATGTATGGTTGTCCATCACATTTTAGTCTTTTTGCAATACACAATTTATATAAAAAAATATATATTATTATTTTATTTTTTTTAAGAAAAACATATATAATCTTTATCTCATAAAAACATCTCTAGTTTTCAGATAAAAAAAATATTTATCACATAAAAAGTGTCATTTTAAGATACTAATGCATCATTAAATGCTTTGATTCCAAATATACTCGATCTTAGCGTGACTTTATTTATTCCACTCATTTCACATTCTAATATAATCATTTATTATCAGTGGCGGGTATATATGTCAATGTAGTAATAAAAACACAACACATCAATTACGTTTTTTTAGACACACACACACACACACACACACACACACATATATATATATATATATATATATATATATATATATATATATATATATATATATATATATAAACTAAAAGTAATGGTTATTTTGTGAGACGAAAGTAGTAGTTGAAACTAATATCTAGCTTAACAAAAATTTTATGATGGTCAATATATAATTATCAAAGTCAATAGACATTTCTCACACTAAGAGAGATCGTGTGAATATGTGTCAAATTCTCTAGCTTAATTATAAGGTTAGGCAGTTTAAGTACTTTATCTAGTGGAAACTAAATTGTCGAACCCAAAAGTCATCTGTGTCAAATATCAATGAACTAAAAGGAAAGTTAACTTGGATGGTGAGAAATTATATCTGAATCGACCAGTGGGATGATCGAGTCACGCATTTTACATTCAAGTATTAAAGTGTATAATTTCGATCAACTCACGTGATCGACTTCAATACACGTGGAAAGAACACCCAAGAAGTTCCCAACTAAAAGGCCATTGTTTTTTATACAAACCGGAAAAAAAAAAAGCAGATTCGACTTCAAGCTAGCACTATACAAGAGATTTTAATCACTTTCTCACAGCACTAATCCCTACGAGCTTTTCTTTCAATTGTTTAGATAAAGGGATTTTCCTACAATTAATTTAGATTATTAGACCATCATTTACACTGGCATATTAGTATGGAATTCTCTCACCAATACAATTAGTTTCGTTAGTTGTTTTTATTTATTAATAAAAGGGATTATTTTATTTTTCGTTAGTTGTTTTCATCACACATTATATATGTCACATATTACACACAATAATGTTATGTCTATAATAAAATAGACACAACAAAAATAAACAAAAAATGTATACTATTGATTACATTGTAGGTCTCATTAATAGATATTCTATAATAATCGATAGTATAAGATATGTTGTGTCTGTTCTGCTTGAAAACATTGAATTTTCCTATTACATATGTCCTAAAAATTTTGATTATTATTTTCTACATAAAATATATATAAGAACATAAAAAAATAACAAAATCATAAAAATGAATAAATTAGGAGATTTGATTGACCATCATAAGATTCCATGTTTATACTTGTCAATGTCTTATTGTTTGACACTAATATTGGCCATCACTATATAATTTATTCATGTACTAGTAACGTACTATTATTGTCATAAACTATGATGGAATTGTATTATTATATGAGTTATAGATAGGGGCCGACTTACACAGGGGCAACCGGGGCGGGATGAGATCACCTGTCTAATTTGTGTGTCTAATTTCGGTGTCTAAGTAAAAACGACGTCGTTTTATGTGTGTTTTATTTTTTGGTTTTTGTTTTTTATTTTTATTTTATTTTCTTCAAGAAATAAAACATATATGAAACGATGTCGTTTTACTTGAGCATCGAAATTAAATACACATATGTGATTGACGGTGCGATCTCATCCTGTGCACCCTCAAATATTTCGAGAAAGTATTTAAAATATCCTTTCTAGTTGTTAATATGTTACAATCGATATGTGATATAATATATTATAAATAATATATGCACTGCACTACATTCCAACTATTTTCATATGGACCTGAGTTCGACTGTACAAGTAATATCTCTTTTAAAATGCAATGCACATCTTTCTATTTTGTATTTAGGAGACTTGTATTTGAACACATTTAATTTATAATTTCGCTCTCATGAACCAAAATCCTGACTCTGCTCTAAATTATAGAACGATAAAATTTGAATTAACAGGCGCTGAAAATCAATTTCTATAAATAATTGATAAAATCACTGATATGATATGGCGCAGTGGTAAAGAGCAGAGTGTTGTAGTGACAATGAGTAGAGTAATAATCTTCGCAACTTAAATCTTTCTGCTGACTCCTACAACGGTCCTGATCAACTCTATATGGGCGATGGTACAGGTTTGGCTATTACCCATTCCGGTTCTTCTATTTTATCCATGTCTGATAAATCTTTTGTGCTTAATAATGTCCTCGTTGCCCCTTCCCTCTATAACAATCTCTTATCTGTTGCTCAGTTTGCTAAAGATAACTCCGTTTATTTTGAGTTTCATCATAACTATTTTCTTGTGAAGGATTACTCGGGCCACGTCCATCACCGGGGCTACCTTAAAGATGGCCTCTACCACTTCTCCAAAACCTTCAGCCACTTCCCTGCTCAAGCTCTTGCTTCTCGTTGCTCTTCTGTCACTCAATGACACCAACGCTTAGGACACTGCTCCTACCCAGTACTTCGTCAAATTTTAGGTCAAAATAATATTTCGGCATCTTCTAGTGCTCCTACATCTGTCTGTGTTGCTTGTCAAATGGCCAAAAGCCATCGTCAATCATTACCTATGTCGTCTTTTACTTCCTTACGTCCTTTGGACTTAATTTATTCTGATGTATGGGGCCCCTGTGCTGAAGACTCTATTTATGGCAATAAATACTATGTTAGTTTTGTTGATGATTTTACCAAATTTCTGTGGCTTTATCATCCTTTACGTCGTAAATCTGATGTTGAATCAATTTTTCCTCAATTTTGTGCTTTGGTAGAACGTCAATTTAATACCAAAATAAAATCAATTCAAACAGATTGGGGTGGGGAATATCGTCGCCTTAATACTTACTTCACTTCCCTTGGCATTGAACACCGTTTAACCTGTCCTCACACGTCCGAACAAAGTGGTGCCATGGAGCGACGTCATCGTCACATTGTCGAAATTGGCCTGGCTCTTCTTGCTCAATCCAAACTTCCCCTTCCCTATTGGGAAGATGCCTTTCTCACCGCCGTTTATATCATCAATCGTCTTCCCACAAAAGTCCTTTCCAATAAATCTTCTTTCGAAATGGTTCATCATCGTCTTCCCGATTATACCTTTTTCCGAGTCTTCGGCTGTGCTTGCTGGCCCTATCTCCGTCCCTACAACAATCATAAAACCGACTTCCGTTCCAAAACTTGTATCTTTCTCGGTTATAGTCCTAATCACCATGGGTACAAATGTCTTGATCTCTCCACTGGCCGAGTCTATATTTCCCGTCACGTTGTTTTTGACGAGTCTTCCTTTCCTTACATCTCTTCAGACACTACTACATATACACCTGACGCCGTCATTCTCCCTTCCACACTTGCTCTTCCTGCCCCTTCCGGCCCAGTAACTCATTCCTCCAATAATCCCGAGCCTTCTCCACCTTCCCCTCCCCCTCACGTTCCCTTGCCATCCGCTAGCGAACCCTCATCTGCCTCGAATCTACTGATTCCCTCCTGTCTTCTCCCTCTCCACCTGCAGCGCCTCATCACATGGTCACCCGTTCCAAAACCAACAACCTTAAACCTAAACATCTTGATCCTGATTTTGTCCGTTACCCTCTTCCTAAAGCTTTGACAGCCACTACTGATGTCCTTGAACCTACATCTGTTACCGAAGCCCTAAAACATCGTGCATGGAGGGATGCCATGAGAGATGAGTTTAATGCTTTGGTCCAAAATGATACTTGGGATCTTGTCCCTTATTCACCGTCTCAAAATCTTCTCGGTAATAAATGGGTTTTTCGCATTAAGCGACATGCATATGGTCACATTGAGCGCTACAAGGCACGTCTTGTGGCTAAAGGCTTTCATCAAGAAGCTGGTGTTGATTTTTCTGATACTTTCAGTCCGGTTGTCAAACCGGTCACTATACGTACTCTTTTGTCTCTTGCTGTTTCACAGGATTGGGTTGTTCGCCAGATTGATATCCAGAATGCTTTTCTCCACGGTTTTCTTACTGAAGATGTCTATATGCAACAACCTCAGGGTTTTCGTCATCCGGACTTCCCTGATCATGTTTGTAAACTCAAGCGCAGTCTTTATGGTCTTCGACAAGTGCCTCGCGCATGGTTCCCCTTTCTTTTCTCTTTGTTCTTCGTCGGTTTGGGTTTCGACCCTCTCTCGCCGACACCTCTCTATATATCTCTGCGCCATGGTTCTCGACTCCGTCTTTGTCTTGATTTATGTTGATGACATTACGCTTCACAGTACTTCGGGTGATCTCGTCCAAAGACTATTGATTACTTATCTTCTCATTTTCCGGTTAAAGATCTCGGGCCCTTATCTTATTTTCTTGGTGTTGAGGCTATCTCTACTCCGGATGGTCTTCTACTCGATAGCGAAAATATATTCACACTTTATTGCAACGTCTTTGGTATGACCACAAAGAAAGCCGTGTGTTACACCAATGGCTTCTAATCTCCGCTTAAGCCGCCTTGATGGCCAACCGCTTCTCGATGTATCTCTACCGCGGCATTGTCGGTGGTCTTCAATATCTTGGTTTCACTCGCCCCGACATTGCTTTTGCGGTCCACAAAGTTAGTAAATTTATGCATGCTCCTCGTGACACGCGTTGGGCGGCTGATAAACGTATTTTACGATATCTCAAGCACTCCATCTCTGATGGTCTTCGTTTGACACGCCACTCACCATCCATTACCTTACAGGCCTTTGGTAGCCGATCGGGCTTCGATCCTGACGACCGCCGTTCTATTGGTGCTTACTGCATATTCCTTGGCTCTAACCTCATCAGCTGGCGCTCCAAACAACAGGCCACTGTTGCCAAGAGCAGCACTGAAGCAGAATATAAAGCTCTTTCTCACGCTGCCGCTGAACTTCAATGGGTTACGTACTTGCTGCGTGATATGTCGGTTTCTCTCTCACATTCTCCTACCTTATGGTGTGATAACATTGGTGCTACGTATCTCACAGCCAATCCAGTCTTTCATGCTCGTACAAAGCACATCGAAATTGATTTCCATCACGTTCGTGAGTTGGTTGCTCTTAACAAGCTCCGTATCGCCTTCATCTCCTCCAAAGATCAATTGGCTGATATTCTTACCAAACCGCTCGGTCATGTTTGTTTCACTGATTTGAAGACCAATCTCCATGTTCATTCCATTCCCATGGGATTGCGGGGGCGTATTGACGGAATAGATGATCTTGTCCAACAAGACAAGCCCAAATAGCTAGGGCTTCTTATTATGTCTATTTACATTTCTACCCTTGTATTACACTCCTATATATATGACTCACTGTACTCTTATTTTAATCAATGAAATACAATATTCTTAAAGTTAATAGTTCGAATCCCGTAAAGGGACGATTTTTTTCAGTTTCTTGATAAAAATGCAGCTCTCGACTCTGAGCTGCTAGATCCTTGATTAACATCTACACTCATTCAGTGGGATCGGGCGAGTGAGGACCCTCAAGGTTAGGGTTTAACCTTTTTCTATAAATAATTGACGGAAATTCTACCCTAAAGACTCCAACACGCTTTATCATAGAATGAATGGCTGTGTGTGATCAGATATCTTCTGTGGATCACTTTCCATTTTGAAGTCTCCGTGTTAGAACCTCCCAATAATTGATAGACACATTGTACTTGATGGACAAGGAAAAGATTCGTGGGTAGGCAGCTAGAAAATTTTGAAAGCATCCATGTAACTCTGTCGGCATTGAGATGAAAAAGTTTTCGGCTGTGTTAGGCGATTTTGTCCTTTTTATTTTCTTTTGAACTTTGAAGGGAAAATTGAGCAGACAAAGTGAGTGTTCGTCACATTTTGATTTAGACAGTTTTAAGTGTCGAAATTTCACAGTCTTTAAAGTTTTATATGTATAAATTAGATTTTAAAAATATTACATTAAATATCGAATTTCATTGTAATGACATGATGAACATGTTTATTGCGTTCTGCAACCCCGACTAAAATGCTTTTTCATTAAAGACATGAAGTACAGTACAAGAACCATAATAACTTAAAGATGCATTTACAATACCGGTCTAAATCTAAACTTAACTTAAGAAGAAGAAAAATAAATACGAGTACACGATTTTTATTGAAAATGCATCAGATCTTATTTATAGTATTAATTAGCTTTCTCCACATGACGTCGAACAAACAATGATTCCAAGTCGGGAGGATTAAAGAACACCCTATCACCACCATTCAAATTGCAAGTTGAGACTGGCCGACGCTTCCTTGGCGGTGGCGGGCAACGGAAGTGGCTTGATATTTTTGACTCTCTACCGGTGGGAGTTGTTGACCGGCGGGCGCCATTATCAACCTCCTCAAGCTCTTCACTGTCTACTGACTTAAAGGAGCCTTTTTCAGAAATCACCCATTTCTTGCTTTCTGAATCTTTGTCTGCTCCTACTACAGCTTGATGTTTCTTAGAGGATCCCATTAATTTCAAGAATCTCTGGTGATAATTAATTAATTGAATCTTCAAACAAACACACTAACACTTGCCTTCTGAGAGGTTAGAAACAGAGCAATTAAAAATATGGGCTTTCTTGTTATTTTGAAGGATTATTTTCATAAAGAAAGATTGAGAAGAAGAGAGGAAAGGGAAGAACAGTTTAAAGAAGAAGAGAAAAGGGCTTCTGACATAAAAATTTTTAGTTCTTTTTATATTTATTTATGGAACAGAGTTGTAGAATAAGGTTTTATGGAAGAATAAAATAGACTCTACACTTTATGATTTGTGAAAGGTGAATGGAAAGAGAATACAAGAAGTCGTAACCCGAAATAGTATCAGGGCAGCTAAAAACAGAGCTTGTTTTTGGCGCGAAAATTTCAGTTCTCACACGAGCAACGGCTAATTTTCCCGCCATGGTCTTTATTTTCCAACATTACCACCTATCTCTAAGGTACGATTACCGCCCAACTATTTAATTGTCCAATGTCCATTCGCACGACTCACATGGATTGAGAAGATACGTAAAAATATATATATAATACAAAAATACTTGTATTCACATAGATTGAAATACATATCAAAGCTCCTTCAAATAAGAAATATATAATAATAAAATACACTTCCAAGTATAAGAGCACTCAAAGTATAAGAGCACTCACATTTAGGGGTGAACAAAAAAACCGACATCAAAAGCCAACCTGGCCGAATCCAAACCTGTTCAAACCGAAAATCGAAACCAGTTTATTGATTGGTTTTGTATTGTAAAAAAAACAAACCGTGAAAAACAATTTGATTTTGATTTTCTAAGATAAAAACCGGACCAAACCGGAACCAGATATATATATATATATATATATAAGGTGTGACCGGACCAATAAGGTGTGACCGAACCGGAACCGGAACCATAGGACTCGCGGACTCAGAATTCAATGTAACCAAAGGTGACCAATAAGTTGACCAATTGTAGTATAATATTCAATACAAGTTTTATGCAATAAAAGTTCTTTATTTATTTATGAGTTCTAGTCACGGAGTCGATGGAATCACCTCCTAGAAAGAGATCCGGAGGAGATCTACACTCTTCTTTGGGGGTATGATTTTCTGTCTTTTTCAAGATATAGATCTATCGTTTGTTCTATTTGACTAGTATGTTTTAATTGTTTATTTAATTTAATTATGTACTACCTACGTCCCAAAATAGAAGCCCGTTTGTACTTTTTCACACTTATTAAGAAAGTTAGTTAAATTTGTTTTGTGTCATTAATTATAATTAAAAAGACTAAAATGACATAAATGAGGGATAGAATGAGAAAAATGTAATAAATGTTTTATTGTTTTTCTAAATGGACATACATTTTGGGACAAAACCAAAAGGCTAAATGGACTTATATTTTGGGACGGATGTAGTAGTAGTTAGTTTATTTTACCCCATGTATGTATAGATCTAATTCGTTGGTGAAGAAATCATAAAATAGTGATTGCGTTCTTGAGATATGCGATGGTCTATATCGCTAGATCTTGAATACCTAGTAAATTACTAGTTCATGATAATCGGCGCCCGACCACGTTGATCGGCATGATTTAATTTACATGTTAGTAGCATAATCAACTATTTGCATGTCATCGTAAATTAGAATGAAAGATTGTTAGTGAAGTGTTAATTTGGACATTGTCTTGACGGATCCTTAGGAGCGTGCTAGTCATAGTCGATAGTTTGCACAGGGAGGTTTTTTCGGTCTTGAGCGGCAACTCTAAAACTTATTGCGATGAACTAATACAACCAACGAAGGAGGTTAGTTGCATATAGATTTTCTGTTGTCCTTACAGTGGAAGTAGATAGGGTTAGGAATTGCACCCGTAGCTGTCAATGAATTATAATTTACCAACGGGGTTGATTAATGCATGTTATGGGGGAATAACTAATAACTCATAATTAGATCGATACATTAGAAACTTTTGTGTGCTCCATTTGAACTTGCCTAATCTTGTTTGCTTATTGGCACCACTTTACTTCTTACTATATTATAGTTGGTCGTAGACCGTTATTGTGACAGCTCAATCTTGAATGATTTGCGTTCTTACGAGTCTCTGTGGGATTCGACTTTGACTCGCCAGTACTCTACTACGATAGACCTAGTCTTATTGCTAGTAAGTGCTTTGCACACGATCAAATGAGTCTACCCGCATCTACTATGAGCGTTTCTACAAGGTATATGAGTTAACCAGAGGACTCGCGGACAACGTGGTAATGACTAGCTTCAAAATGGGGCTACGTCCGGGCTATCTAAAATCCTACTATGCCCTGAACTCGCCAAATAATCTTCAAGAGATGTTGGGTTCGGCAAGAAAATATGTTGCAACAGAGAAAGCGGAGGGATCGTCATCCCGTTGGATTCAACAAGGATGTTCATGATACCCTTATAGTGGAGGAATTGGGTAGAGGACGACGACATAAGATTCTTAACTCTCGGTTTCAGGATTTTGTTACTCATACTATTTTGGGAAAGAAAAGTGCAGCATCTTGTTCACCCGCTTCAAAGCATCCTCAAGTACACCTTATCCTCTTTCGCATTTTGTTAATTACGATTTACTTTCTGACAAGCACCGCATGCATCTCGCAGCTATTACTATATGGACTCCTCCCAAAACTTTTAAGGAGGCTATGAAATGTGAAAGATGGCGTAAGGCTATGGCTGAGGAAGTTAAGGCCTCGGAAGACCAGGGTACATGGGAATTGCAACCTTTACCCCTTGGGAAAAAGGTATTGGGAAGTAAATTGGTCTACATCGAAAAGTATGATGGGCATGGTCGGTTGCAGCGTTTAAAGGCTCATTCGGTTGCATTTGGGCATCATCTGGTGGAGAGTTTGGATTAAAATGAGACGTTTGCTCCTCTATCCAAGATGGATGTCCATAATGTGTTTTTGCATGGAGATTTGGAGGAAGAGATTTACATGAAGATTCCTCCTGGTTTTGAGAAAAATCGATATGGCCTGGTATGTCGCATGCGAAAATCCTTATATGGTTTGAAACAGGCTCTGCGGTGTTGGTTTGCGAAGCTTGCATCGGCATTAAAGGCATATGGGTTCCATTGGTCATGTTCGGATTATTCTTTGTTTACCCTGCATCGTAATGGTGTCCAACTTAATGCGCTTATACATGTGGATGATATGATCTTTGTAGGTAAGGACAAAGTGGAGATAACTAAGTTCAAGACATATCTAAGTCGATGTTTTAAAATGAAGGATCTCAGTGTGCTTAAGTACTTCCTTGGTTTGGAGGTTGCCCGGAATAAATCCTGAATTTTTTTGAACCAGCTTAAGTATGCTCTCGACATAATTCACGATACCGGGTTACTTGGGGCCAAACCGGCCGATTTCCCCATTGAACAGAATCACAAACTGGCCCTGGCTAAAGAGCCCTTTCTTGATGATCCAAAAAAATTTCGGCGATTGGTGGGGCGGTTGATTTTTCTAGGTGTGACGCGTCCTGACCTAGTATACTCGGTTCATATTCTCTCTCAGTTTATGCATGCACCTCGGGTTGATCATTGGAAAGTTGTGTAACGGCTTGTCTGCTATTTGAAGAAACATCCGAGTCTAGGTATTTTGTTGCGATCCGATAGTTCACTCCGCTTTTGAAGGGTGGTGTGATTCGATTGGGCCGATTGCCCTTACCGGAAATCTCTGAGTGGTTGGTTTGTTTTTCTTGATGCAGTGCCGGTTTCATGGAAGTCAAGAAGCGATCCATGGTTTCTCGATCCTCACTTGGAGGTTGTGTATCGATTTATGGCCTCCTTGTTGGAAGTAGTGCCGAAAGACATTATGTAATTGTTTTTATAATTAATAAATGATGATTTATTCTCATCTTATTATTTGCTTTGTGCTCATAAGTAATACATTACTAAAAACCTCAAGTTGTATCATATGTAGCCATAGAACTTAGTGGGTGTCACACGTGAGGATTAAGTTCATGGTGATACACTTGAACTGTTAGTCCATAGTGAACTTAATCAAAGTATGATGTCTATTGATTAAACCTCTATTAATGCGCCCAGAACACTTTAGAGTGTGACCGTCTTATCCGGACCGTGTTGTACACCAAGGTCAGCCAATAACTGCTTCAACCACTTCAATTCGTGTGTAAGGATCTTTGGATATCTGAAAAACCTAAATCGGGATCCAAACGCAGGAAAAACCGGATCCGGAAATATTTCCGGTGCTCGCAATTGTGGGGAGGGTCCTCGCAATTGCCGGAGCAATTTTTTATCTAAACTTCAGATCGTCAGATCTGATTCACAACACCGATCGAGACACTCGATCATGCACAGCAGAAGCAACGAATTAAATCGTTTACGATTTTACCACGACATGATTTGCATATTTAATTAATATAAACACAATAAGGTTTGTAGATTTACCCAACCGAAGAGAAGCCGTGATTTTTCGAGTTGTATCTCAAACGTCAACTGGTGAACGTCGATCCCGCAATCGAACCTCCTCGAATATGCTCCAAGGAAAACTCCAATTTTTCTTCTTCCCAATGGCTAGGACAAGAAACTGAGTTTTCTCTCCTTTTGCCTACTAAATGGCGCAGAAGACTTGTGTGTCCATTAGGACCTCTCTTTATATAGGAAAATAACCGAGCAATTAGAGTTTATCATTTTCACAAGACAATTATTTTTTACCAAAGAAAAAGATATTTTTTTATAAATAAGAGATAATCACCATAAATGAGATAATCAATATCTTATTTTATCCATTAATTATTTAACAAATAAATAATTAATTACACATATGATATAATTTAGAAAATTTTCTTTTTCCAATTTTCTACACATGTGGCCATTGGCGGATCCAGAAACTTTATTCAGTGAGGTCCGTAAATATTTAACATAGTAACTTTTTTTTCACGGGTCCAAATATTTTTCTATAGGTAAAATGTAGAGTATTTCTATTTTTAACGGGGTCCCCCTTTTACTAAAGGGTAGATCCGCCCCTGCATGAGGCGCCATTTACTGTGCCATGGAATAATAGAAAATGTCTTTTCTATTTTACATATTATTTACTGAATTATATCGCATATTTATTAAATATACCAACTATTCAATTTTATTTCGAGATTCCAAAATACGAGAATTCACTCGCGTGTTAGGAGCCAACACTGGGACCATGGACCTATAACCAGTAGCTCCAATAAATTGAATAAAATATTCATCGAACAGAACATTTCTATTCAGCTTATTAATTCCGAAATTACGCCACCATAAATCTGAAACTGAACTCTATCGATTATTGATATAACTTATTCTCAAAGTGTCGAGTCAATAAGTTTCCATTGATATAATCATTACATATGGACTAACCCTCCATAGACTATCCATAATGAAGCGGCTACCATTAACCCACTAGTGATCAATTAGTTCATAACCAATATGAACTCCCGGGATCGATTACTTTCTAGGATTAACAAATAAGATGATTGTCTTTCTACTTCCTGCAGGAAGGAATGGATTCCGTATCTGTGAGACACATTCCCAGCTACTCATTCCCGATAGTGCCAACGTGAAAGTGATTCAGACCGCGCCTCTTAGCAATCCTTAACGAACACATCTGACCCTATCTTGAAACAAGAAGGAGTCTGCAATCATTTTAGGATTAAGGTTAATCCATACATGATCATGTTGTGATTTAATAAGATTTCTCAATCACAGAATTATATGAGAAATGCAGATTAAATCGGTCAAGTCCTATGAATACATCGTATATAAATGCCCCACTTAGATAACCAATATCGATCCTCATGGAATCCGACTCTTTTGTGATAGTCGGTCTGCACTATACATCCCCTAGAATCCTATTTTTCACGGAAGCACGAAACATATTGAGGCAGATTGTCATTTTGTTATACCCTCAGTATAGTATGCGAAGTAAAATAAAGAAACAGAAAGATGAAGAACAATTATTATTAAAGTATCTGAAAGAAACTATTACAATAATGAAATGTATGAAAAACAAAGGAAACAGTAAGGATATAATCTGAAACTGAGGCGAGAAAACTCTGTCCTTAAGACAAATTTGCTTCGACATGTACCCACGGATGTGCAATTGTCTCCCAAGATACAACAATTTACCTGTTCAAGAGGGAGGTACTTCAACTATGAACAACAGCGAGCTCAACAGTACTTCAGAAACTCTTCAACTATTTTATGCAGAAAGATGAATAGTGTTGTATGTGTTGTGTGTTCTTTCCATTGCAGCAGAGGACCTTTATATAGGCAGCAAAACTAAGGAAGAGTCTCAGCCTTGAAGTGTATTGAAGCCATCAGTTGAGGAGTTTCACTAAGGAGGCTTTAACTCCATCAGTTGAAGGAGTTTACTTAACTCCACTAACTCTCAGCAATAATGCCCATTTAGCAGATGAAGAGACAACCGAATCGAGCATGATGAATTGAATCGAACTTCTGACTTATGAAGGACGCAACTCAAATCATCTCATCAGAATGTTGAATAATTGTTTGACAAGTCCAATGTACCTTTGTCCAAAAAATTAATATTGCCTCAGGCCCAAGCCCAAGGTCAACGGTCAACGGGCACAAGCGGGCGACGGGGGCGGCGTGCGCGCGTGTGTGGCAATTTGAGCAGAACATCGTCTAACTAAAACCATTCTGAACTCTCTCTCTTTCTTTGCAGCTTATACCCTGTAACTAACTTTCCCACTTAAATATTGAGAAACGATTAGCACACTTCCCAATGTGGGATTAAGGAAGTTGAACCCTTCAACTTTCAAGTTTCAACTAACCAACTTCAAGCCTTAATTTCTCATTCACCCGATATCCGAATTGAATGATTCAAAGACCTGTCTTCATCTACGTCACACTTAGATTTCAAATTCATCATAAACTCTTGATAAATTATACAATAGTATAATCGAAACCGGCTCATAAAGTGGTTGTAAAAAATCATTTTAGAATGATTAAAAAATCATTTTCTCTTTTTCCCTCAATTTCTCCAACAATCCTCCACATGAATGAAAATTAATGCAAATGCTGACCCCGAAGAGATTTCTTACAGAAAAATATTGCCTCAGGAGAGGTAGCTTCTGGCTTTGAACATGCCTTAGTGAAATACTATCGGATCTACTCGGCTATTCAGTGAACTATGTCTTGAACTGTTCAGCCTAGACAATAGCACTCAAACAATATTTCCCTTTTCACCGTATTTGGTTCTCATGGTTGTGTTCATTTTAGCCATGAATCACCCTGGTTTCAGAAAGTGTGTTAGAGAATTCTAGCCTCTGAATTCTCACAGAAGCGGCCCCACTTCACAATCACATAGGTGATCTCCTATCAAGAGTATTCTGCCATACCCCACTTGAATTTACCATGTTATAGGAATCATTAAAAGTTTTCACTTAACCTTATACACTACTGACAGATGACACTTTTATTCACAGAATGGGTAAGTGTTCACCGAACCTTTATAACTTAGTTGTCCCTTTGAGCCATGATCTTGGGATCTCCAGTCAACATAGTTGGGTTATCATTACAAAGTTTTTGTCGTAATAGGCTTAAGTCCCATTCCGAGTGTCAATTTTGACATTTGATCTATAGGTAAGCCTTTGGTAAGCGGATCCTCAATATTCTCTTTTGATCTAACAAAATCGATAGAAATCACACCATTAGAGATCAGTTGTTTAATAGTATTGTGTCTACGATGTATATGTCGAGACTAACATTATACATACTGTTTTGTGCTCGACTTACAGCCGACTGACTATCACTATGTATGCTTATTAAAGCAATAGGCTTAGTCCAGCATGGAATATCCTCTAGGAAATTACAAAGCCATTCTGCTTCTTCTCCTGCCTTATTTAATGCAATAAACTCAGATTCCATCATGGAGCAGGCTATACATGTTTGCTTTGTGGATTTCAATGACACTATATAGCACCACCAATAGTGAATACATATCCACTTGTGGCTTTCGAATCTTTGGAGTCGGATATCCAATTTAAATCACAATATCCTTCTAATCTTGATGGATATCTTATATAACATAATCCCGCATTCATTGTAAATTTTAAGTACCTCGAGACCTATTCAAAGCTTTCCAATGATCCTCACTTGGATTACTTGTAAACCTTATTAGTTTATTCATAGCAAAAGCTACGTCCGATCTAGTACAATTGGTTATGTACATCGGACAACCTATGATTTGTGAGTATTTCAAGCGAGACACGGTTCACCTTTGTTCTTGACTAAGTGTAAACTTAAGTCAATTGGATTTTTCTTGGCTTTTCATGAAAGACATTAAATCTTTTAGAAACAGACTCAATATAATGGACTTTGACAACGCAAGCCCATTGGACATTCTAGAGATTTTAATACCCAAAATTACATCGGCAACTCCCATGTCCTTCATATCGAAATTCCGTGTCCACATCTTCTTAGTATTCATGATTATATCATGAGTATTTCCCATGATCAACATGTCGTCAACATAAAGACATACTATCACATAAGAATTAGGAGTGTTCTCTTGATATAGACACATTTGTCACACTCGTTAATTTTAAACCAATTTGACAACATTGTTTGATCAAATTTTTGGTGTCATTGTTTTGGTGCTTGTTTTAGCCCATACAATGAATTAACGAGTCGACACACCTTGTGTTTTTGACCCGGAACTACAAAACCCTCGGGTTATTCCATGTATATTTCTTCCTCCAATTCACCATTTAAGAAAGCACTCTTAACATCCATTTGATGGATTTCAGGTTATAAATGCGGAAGAATTGCAATAAGAACCCTTATCGAAGTGATTCTAGTTACAGGTGAATATGTATCGAAAAATCAAGAACCTCTTTTTTATCGATAACATTTGGCTACCAATCTGCCTTATATTTATCAATAGATCCATCAGCTTTAAGCTTTTTCTTAAAAATCCAATTACAACCGAGTGTTTTATGCCCTGGTGGGATATTAACCAATTCCCAAGTGTGATTTTGCATAATGGACTCTATTTCACTTTTGATTGCTTCTTTCCATGAAGGCGCTTCTGGATTTGACATAGCCTCAGCATATGTTCTTGGATCATTTTCTACCATGTAGGTGAGAAAATCTGGACCAAATGACGTTGGAGTCTTATCCCGTTTACTTCTACGAGGTTCTATTTCCTCATTTTCTGGAGTGGCATCCTCTCTGGATTCATGCGTCCGCTCATTTGAACTCGTATCTTCTTTGTTTCTGTCTTTATTTGGAAAGACATCCTCAAAAAACACAACATTTCTTGACTCCATGACAACATTCACATGTAAATCAGGGATGTCAGATTTATGCACTAGAAATCTATATGCACTACTGTTATTTGCGTAACCGATAAATATGCAATCTATCGTTTTAGGCCCAATCTTTATTTGTTTAGGTTTAGGCACTTCTACTTTGCAAAACACCTCCACACTTTCAAGTATTTGTAGTTTGGCTTATGACATTTCCACAACTCATATGGGGTCTTGTCCATCTTTTTCGATGGAATTCTATTAAAAATGACATTTGCTGAGAGGATGGCCTCTCCCCACAAGTTCTGAGGTAAACCCGAACTCCGAACTTAAGGACATAGTTCATCTCGCCTCAGTCTTTTAGAGATATCCTTTCTGTTTTTGTACTTTCAATTTTCATTACTGTACTCGTAATTTTCTTTCAGCTTATAGAGAAATTGTTCTTCTTCTTTCTGGTTGTTTATTTTATTTCGCATACAATACAACAGGTATAACACATTTCGTGCGTGATGCTATTACAGATGGATTGATTGTTCCTTCCTATGTACCCACGAAACATCAGTTGGCGGATATTTTTATGAAGGCATTGGGACGACAACAGTTTGAGTTTTTACTGCGTAAGCTGGGCATTCGAGACAAAGCATAAGAAGTAAAATAAAAGAAGGGCATAATGGTCCAATGGAATGTTAATTTGTCTGCAATGTTAAATGCCGATTTCTATTTTTTATTTGTCCTTTTTCACATTTTTGTATAAAAAAATGAAAAAACTTGTGAACATAGCACCATCCGAATAAACCACTCATCAATCATTATATCATAATCCCCTTAATTGCTGAGTGTTCCAATATTACGACGACTCAATTGACTGAGCTATCAATTTCATGTGGGCGAACACGATCAAGTTAGAGAAAAATAGGAGTGGGATTGGAAAACAATAAGATTGGGGAAAGGTGAGTTGTTTGTTGGATAGTATAATTGAAGGATTCAAGAAGTCTTCGCTCGATTCCACGTTTGGGTAAGAGAAATGTTAGAGTGAAACCTTCACGAGACTAGGATAAGGATAAGCATCCCGTAGCTTATCGGAATTAAGGAGGTTTTCATGACACAGCTCAACTGGATAGAGACTTATGCTGATAATATGTTGTAAAATTAGTGAAATAATAGTTTATTAACCCAACTTAAAATTACGATAAAGACATAATATCGTAAGAGTGAAAGAATCTCGTTTCCTTTATCTATATCATATTGTAATACAAATGAGCTTATTTGTTGAATTTCAGCTTACTATCTAATAGCTAGTTATTTGTTGCTTAATCGTTTTTGCATCAATATTTTATAGTTCATCATTCTTGCGTCGAGACGTAGCTATTAAATAAACTTATTGCAAGTTAGTACTTTATGCACAAGAAATATATATTACATATAATACACACGCACATTGTCGTATTTACGGTTCTGTCAATAGTCAGTTTGATAATCGTTAATAAGCATAAATTTACTATCCAAAACTATTTCGAAATAGATTAAAATTTGTTTTATAATAATAATATTAATACAGACACAACGTTTGTTTCACAACGAGTAACACAACAGTGATATGCACCGTTGATCATCATGAGTCTGAATTGATATTTATGTAATCTAACATGATTACAGTACAGATCACCGTTGCGTCACCCATTATAAAACAACCGTTGTGTCCGTATCATTACTCAAACTAAAAAAAAGAGAGAGAACAATTTGAATTGAAACGGACGGAAGGAAAGACGTAAGCGGCAGCTGTAGTGATATATCCTATAGCGTCAAGCCAAACATGCACCCACCTTTGCACCACCGCACAGCACAGCTGTTTCTCATGCACAGCCTCTCACTCTGTGTCGCCCCATTCATTCGACACGTTCCTACTCTTTCCTCTCTTTTTAACTTCTCGCTTCTCCCCATTTCTCAATATATTCACATTTTATCCTAATCGAAAAGAAAAAAAGAAACCCAGCCCAGCTGAAAAACAATGGCAGATCGAGACCGCCCACAGCCACACCAGATCCAGGTACACCCTCAACAACGCCCCGGCGGCTATGAAGGTATGTTCAAGACACAGAGAGGCGGTGGAGGAGGAGGCCCATCAGCTAGTCAAATCATAGCACTAGTCGCTCTTCTTCCAATCGGAGGAACACTTCTTTGTCTTGCTGGTCTTACCTTAGCCGGCAGCCTGATTGGGCTCGCCCTCACAACACCTCTGTTTGTGATCTGCAGCCCTGTTCTTGTTCCTGCCGCCCTCCTGATTGGCTTTGCCGTCACCGGATTCTTATCCTCTGGGGCATTTGGTCTGACTGGGCTTTCCTCCCTATCTTGGGTGTTGAATAGCTTCAGACAAAAGACAGGACAGGAACCGTTGGATTATGCTAAAAGTCGGATGCAGGATGCAGCTGTTCAACTGGGGCAGAAGACTAAGGACATAGGCCAGAGGATTGAGACAAAGGCCCAAGAAGCTGGAACTGGAAGGGAAGGTGGAAAAGAAGGAACAAAATAGTTTAATGGGTTTTTGACCCAAAACAGATCAAAAAAATCAGCACAAATGGCTTGTGTGATTTATGCTGAAAAATGCTCTGTTTAATTAGGCCAAAACAATGTTCTGTGTTTGTCTTATGATCGTTGGTCAATGGAATAAATAAGCTAGCTAGCTAGCTATTTTGTCTTGTGTCTGAAGGTCTTTTGCTAATCAGCGTCATTAGTAGTAGTATGTTTTAACTTTAATGTTAATTGTGGTAATTATCGATCCTCTCAAAGGTTGTTGGTTTCACATATCCAAGGGGATACTTGTGTACGTACATGCATCAGCTTGGAATTGTGCTTTGGTTTAATTTCTAGTTGTGTGATATCTTAAAATAGCATTTCATTCTTCTATTCATGTGGCATCTTAAAATCTTTAAGCAACCGCTCTAATTAATATCTAGGATCGTTACATACATTAACTAATTACAAACATGCTACACTTGGTATGTAGCCCACCTTATCTAACAATATCTGACTATGATATCTCTACAACATCCCAAGTATATTATCTCTAACAATACAATTGGCATGTAGCTCAGATTATCTCTACAATATTTGAGTATGATATCTCTACAACATCCAAGTATATTATCTCTAACAATACAATTGGCATGTAGCTCAGATTATCTCTACAATATTTGAATACGCCGTCTCTACAATATGTAAGATGTTATTTCTAACAACTTGAGTATATGGCAATGTAGCTCACGTTATCTCTACAACATCTAAGTACGCTATCTCTACGATATCTAAGTGCATTATCTCTAACAATGTCTAGTATGTTATTTAATGGTAGTGTAGCTCCTATTATCTCTACAATATCTAAATACGCTATCTCTACAATATCTAAGTGCGTTATCTCTAACAATATCTAGTATGTAATTTAATATATCACCTCGAGTCATGGTAATCAATCCTAACGCTATTCTTGATTTTAATGAGTTCTCTTTTTTTTGGGAAAAACCTTGTAAATTTTATTAAGAGAAAGAAAAGAGTTTACAAGGTTTTGGGTCCTCACGGCCTCCCCGAAAGATGATCAATGTACGTCCCTCATTTCCTTAAAACTCAAGTCCGAAAAACTCAATGTAAAAAACCGGGTGTTAGGAAAAAAATACATTGAAATAACAAAAAAATAGAGCAAAAGATAAAAATAAAAGCCATGACGATGCAACTCCAAGATAAAAAGAGTTTACAGTTTTATCTAAAAAGGAATTTGCACCCAAATACCATTTCCCTACCATAAAAGAGGGAAAACATAATGGCCTTTTCTTCCAAACCAGCATACACAGCTCCTACCAATCTTCATGACACACTCATCTTAGTCAGCTTTTTGAGGATGTTCTGCAAAAGAAGGAGCACCACAGCATCCACTTTGCATTGATTAAGCAAGAGTTTTATAAAACTGATTTTAATAAGTTCTATCAATCATCATTTTCATCACTCACATGTATATCTTCTTATCTCATGGAGTTGTATTTTGAACCAATTGGCACAACTTCTATTTTTAATAGATTAATATGATTAATTTGCTAGATTCTTAAATAAATGATATTTCCTCTTGCGTGAAGATGTACTTCAAACTCTAATGATCCGTGAAGATCTTGCATGTAACACTATAGAGATAATGCCGCCAAGACTTCAAAGATAAGACCAGGCAGTTCAAGACCATGAGTGGGATAGTTCTTCTCATTAGTCCTTAACTGGAATAGGCGATAACTTTATCTTCTTGCGTCAGAAGACAACCCAAAAATAACGTAGAAGCATCACTGTAGATCTCATACGTTTTATCTGGAGATTGTAGGGTCAAGATAGGTGTTGTTACCAACTTCTCCTTCAACTGGCGTTCTCACATTCTGCAATCGTGTTCTTTCCATTGTCTTCAAGAAAGACATTGTTTACAACTGGTCTGCCATTGTCCTTTCCATTGTCTTTGTACCCAGGTGGGAACCTATGTTTCCTATAGCATTTATATTTTGTATGTCCAGTTATATTACAAAATGTACATTAAGGCTTAAAAGAATTGGATACCATCTTCTTGTAGTTGTTCTGAATTCTCCTAGTATCTTGACTGTTATAAACCCCTCTGCCTACAATAAAACTACCATCTCTGGAATAGCACCACTTTGACTATAGTTTTGTTGTGCCTCTTGTTGTAGGACTAACTGAAAGGCATCACTGACAGAAAGTCTAATGAGCAAGACTGGGATTGAAATGAGTTGTATTTATCATTTAAGCCCTTCAAGAACCTAGTGACTTTGTTTGTCTCATTATACTATTGGTAGACTGGAAATGCATGGCATATGCAGGGAGGAATTGTCTTAAGGACTTCATATTAATCCCACAAAACCTTCAGTTTAGTGAAGTATTCAGTGATAGAAGAATCATCTTTCTTGATTTGACAAATCTCCTAGTTAAGGTATGAAACTTTATACACATTTATAACTCCGAATCTTCAATGCAAGTCATCCCACACTTATTTTGCAGTATCATACCAGACCACACTGTTAGGAAATCTACGCGGGAACATAGCGGAATTTAAAATTTATTTCCTATCGACCCAAGATCGACTTCGTTTAAGCAATAAACAAATAAGTAGTAAACGGTGGTTACCTTGCTTGATCTAAAAGATCGACGCTTTGACCATCTAAAGAGAGTAGTGATGCATGGAGCCGCCCAAGCGTTCGGCCTCTACCGTTAGTCCACACGAACAACCCGCCGGAATCCACAATTGGATTGCTACTAGAAAAACTCTGTTGCTAGACCGACATTTTCTCTCTCTCAAATCTCACTCTAAGAAGCTCTCTATTTTCATAAGAAACTATTAGTCTCTTGGAATTGTGATGTACAAAAGAGCTAGCCAACCCCTTTCGGGAGAGAGGCGCCCAAATGTAAATCCCAATCTGATTGAGAGAAGCTTCCTAGTAGATTAATGAGAAAGAAAACATTTTCTTAAAAAAATAAGGAAAATATATTTGATTGATTTATCTAATTTAATTTAATATCTCATATTAAATATTTCCTATATATTGTCAATATCTAATATTGACTATCTTTATTTTATTACAATAATCAATTTATACATGTGTATATATCACACACACACACACACACACACACACACATATATATATATATATATTACAAATATAAATCTATGCATATACATTTATCACAATTGTGCACATGCATATCCTGTATGCATGTCACGTATGTGATCATATATATATTAGATATTAATATCTTATATTAATATATGGTAATACCATTAATTAAATTTGCACAATACATGTGTATCATATACACATAATAATTTCGACATACACATACATTATGTGTATATTTAATTAATCAACATAATTAATATATTGTATTTAATTTATTCATAAGAAATAAATACCACCATATTAATTTATCACTATAACACTTTTATAGTCGAGATAAACTTTCCTTATTCGGTTATCACTATAACCACATTTTAATCCGGCTAGATGTTCTTATGTGTGTGACCCGATAGGCTTCCGAATATGTTGGCCGTAGGCACAAACTGCAATTACGAAAATGCCCTTCATACCTAACGATCACGGAATACCTTTCATGTGGAACAGTTACCGTGTAAATATAATCATATCGCTGAATTAATATCCATACGGTAGTACGTCGAGTGTCAAGCATCAGCGACTGTATCTTATAATCTGGATATCATGCTCTCTCGAAGTAACTCATTTACTTCCACTTTGCAAAGATTCACGAGTGTAAGACATTCCTTATAAGAAGGCCCTTTCGGATATTCACCCCTACTAATAGGGTACGCGATTTCCGGACGAACAACATGAATCCTACGCATGCTTTAGTATCACACCCAATCACTACCGCATGATCGCCCCGTGGCTAGGGGAAACCTCAATAGTGTCAAAGCATGACAATCCACACCATGATGCCATGAAGACTCCGGTCTCAGGATAATTACACAACCGCCACATAGTGCGACATTTAATAAAGTAAGTGGGTCAGTCTAACGTACGCATTCTCTAATACACGTCCACGTACAGTCCAAGTGTCTCAACACTTCGATAGACGAGATCTATCCCTACCTTCAATAAGATAGAAGACATCTAATACATGCTAGTCTAATCATACTATCAATGTCCCGTTTGATAGCACATACGACTGGAGACATTTAAGTATCAAACCTTTTAAAGTGAGTCGAGATCTCATCAACCATAATCACTATCATGGTTTTTCTTTCACAGTTTGACACTAAAGACGTTATCATATATACAATCACAAATTGGTTCATATAAATGAACAGAATATATAATAACATAAAAGCCATTTAATATGTGTATACACATAAAGAAATAGTAGAAATGATCCGACCCGGTCGGGTCCGGTCCAACCCGATTGGGTTTAGGACACTATTTCAACACACACTTTGTGCAATGATGGGAGACACATAATTGTCCCCAGTCAAGACTGGTTGCACTAAGGTTGTAGCAGGATTCTCCCCAGGAGGGGTTTGCCAAGCCTTGGGGTGCAGGAGCATCATCAACATTGTTTTCTTCCATTGCAAGACCAAGAAGTGCCATGAAAAATGCATAATCTCAAAGAAGAAAAACGTTGAACAACTTATACGCACGTAGAAGCGACTCGATAACATAAAGAAATTCATGATCCATTCATGTAATTTCACGTAAATTGACGATTAAAACTAGCTAGTAAACTCAAGAATCGAAGTTGGCAATGCGAGAAGAAAGAAGGATTTGCGCTTGTGATCAAGAATCAACAATAATGACAAGAAAAGATCAAGCAGACTTAATTGCAAGTTTTACACTTAATTGAACCAACTAACTTCTATTTGTCTCAAATTCCAAATTATATAGCCTGCAGCTTTAAAGCTTATGTTAGAAATAGTGACTTGACCTCTCAAAGCGAGGCAAGTCATTTAAGCAAGTCAATGAGACAATGCCAAAGCAGGTACTCTCAAAGCAGAGTAATATCGGCAGGTATGTCGCCAGGTATATATCAATGAGGTATGTCGGCCAGGTATATCAAGCCAGGTATGTCGGCAGGTATATCAAACAGGTATGTCAAAGAGAGGTATATCAACAGGGCAATGTCACCGGGCAAATATCGCAGTTACGTCTGGTGGAGTCACAGACTTCACATCCGGGGTATTTTAGTCAATCTACCAGTATTTAGTTATGACGGCTAGGTCTAGGGTTTGGTGACTATAAATACACATCTGTGTAACCTAGAATATTAGCGTGTCGCTGCGAGAGGCATAAGCGACAATTGCGTATGCAATTGCGTAAATCTGTAATCTCCAAAGGATAATAAAATCTCCTCGTTTCGCGCCCGTGGTTTTTATCTCTCTCAAGTTGAGAGGGTTTTCCACGTTAAATCGTGTGTTATTGTTTCTTGTGTAGTTTATTCTTTCGTTTATTCTTGATTATTGCAATCCGTTTGTATCCCAGGACGGTCCCGTCATAACAAGTGGTATCGAGAGAGTCCAGGTTATCATCGAGAATCGAGGTTCTGCTTGGGAACCATCTGCTTGAACAAAATTTTATCTTCACCAAGACCTTCACCGGTGCTAGGATTTTGTGATAAAAGTTACGTTCTTTGGCGAGATCAAGATGTGCAGGTTAAATGTAGAGATTGATAAATTCACGAGGAGGAACAATTTCAATCTGCGGCAAATCAAGATCGTGCTCTATTGAAGAAACTAGGGCTCTGGGCTCCATTGACAAAATCGATGGATGCGAGAAAGCGCCGAGATGGCGGTTCGGAGGAGAAAGCACATTCAATGATTTTGTTGTGCTTGTCTCGATGATGTTATCACCGGTTCTTTGAAGAGGATTCATTGAGCAGGTCGTGGTGAAGCTTGAGAGTCAGATATGACAAAGTCGTTGACCAACAAGTTCTTGATGAAGCAACATCTGCTCGATTTAAAGATGCATGAAGGATGCCTCTCGTGAGATCATCTGGACAAAGTCGAACACAATATTGCTTGATTTAAGGAGTATTGGTGTTAAGATCGAAGATGAGGATGCAGACTCTAATTTTGTTGGTATCACCGCCAAAGATCATATGAAATTTTGTGCGATCTTTTATTGTTGGGAGAGACAAAGTGTCATTGGAGGATGTTAGGGCATCTCTCCATAATCAAGAGCTAAGGCATAATTCAAGAGCAGTGTGAGACAATCAATCGGCTGGTTTGGTTGCTAGTAGTGCTTGATTGCAAAGGAATGCAAATCGTCCGAATCAATCTAGGGTGTTGACAAGCGGTGGAGCTTGAGTCCATACTCACCGAGTCTGCGAAACTCTGCGAGAATAGTCAACACTAATCTAGCACTTGGTTGTGCATCCGAACTGAAGAATCAAGAGTTGAATCTGGTGGAACCAAAATCTGGCGTCAGCAGGGTGAAAGTCTGCTGATCTAGTACCAGCTGAGTGAAAGTCAGCTGAGTAGAGTGGAATGTTCAAGTCTGGAAGTCTGCCGATAAAAGTCAGATGATTCCATCTGTCAGCAGGGTGGCATCTGCTGAATCTGTTGAACATGTCTGTGGTGGTTCTGCATCTGTGTCTGGAAGTCTCAGCAGAGTAAAGTCTGCTTAGAATCTGGTGAACATGTCTGAGGTGGAGTTCTCATCTGGAGTTAAGTCTCATCTGGAGAAGTCTAACCTAAATTCTGTTTTGTTCACATTTGGTCGACTCAAAATCCGAATCTGAATCGCAATCTGTTTGGTTGAAGTTGAATCTGAAGAACTCAGCTGAGTGTTCTCAACTGAGGTGATTACATCTGAATTTGGTAATCACATCTTGTCTGGTGATCAAGTCTGAATCTGTTGGTCACATCTGTTCTCAACTCAATCAAGTCTGAATCTGTTAACAGCAGAGGATCTCATCTGAATCTGGGAGGTTCTCATCTGAAGTTGGTTTCTCATCTGGAGTTCACTCTCATCTGGAGGAATCACATCTGTAGCTGTTAAGTCTGAAGGAGGAATCTGGTACAAGTACATCTGGCATTGAAGAATGCATCTGGTACAAGTACATCTGTTTATGAAATCTGATTGACTGTGAATGAGAGTTCAAGTCAAGGTGGAGATTGTTAGAAATAGTGACTTGACCTCTCAGCAGGGCAAGTCAGCTAAGCAAGTCAGCAGGACAATGCCAGCAGGGTACTCTCAGCAGAGTAATATCGCCAGGTATGTCGGCGGGTATATCGCCAGGTATGTCGGCAGGTATATCAAGCGGTATGTCGCCAGGTATATCGCCAGGTATGTCGGCAGGTAGTATATCAAAGAGGGCAATGTCACCGGGCAAATATCGCCAGATTACGTCACAGTGGAGTCAATGAGACTTCACATCCGGGGTATTTTAGTCAATCTACCAGTATTTAGTTATGATGGCTAGGTCTAGGGGTTTGGTGACTATAAATACACATCCGTTGTAACCTAGAATATTAGCGTGTCGCTGCAGAGGCATAAGCGAAGAATTGCGTATGCAATTGCGAGAATCTGTAATCTCCAAAGATAATAAAATCTCCTCGTTTACGCCCGTGGTTTTTATCTCTCTCAAGTTGAGAGGGTTTTCCACGTTAAATCTGTGTTATTGTTTCTTGTGTAGTTTATTCTTTCGTTTATTCTTGATTATTGCAATCCGTTTGTATCCCCAGACGGTCCTGTCATAACAACTTAGAATTCGATTATAACTTCTTTAACCGACTATACTAACTAACTAAATTTAATTACAAAGTGTTGACATTATTCATTAAAGGCTATGAACACTAGAAATTTATCATTTCTAGTGTAATAAGAATGTCCGATAATTTGAAGGCATCAATTATTGCAAACCTTTGTGCAATGATCTTCCATACACTTCATCACTCTTGTAATACATAAAACTTTGAGTAATTGTATTCTCAATGAATTCAAGATCCAAGTTCGACCATTTTGTCATGCATCCAAACTTGAAAATCGGCTGAATTTACAATTAGTTATTTGATTAAACCATCAACAAAATCGAACTTGTTCTTTGTAATCGAATCATTTCCATAGACATGTTCCATGGATGAAAATTATTGCCATTTATCAATGGTTGAACCAGTACTGATGAAGGATTCTCATTGGGATGAAATGAAAGGGACTAGATGGACTCATTTCTTGCTTCTTAGCAGCCATGGATATCAAGAACGTCACAACCTCTAATAACACAAATTTACAGGAAAAACAATCAAGAATTGATCAATAACTGGATTCTAACTCCATAACAAAGAAGAAAATCACAGAAATGTCTCAAGAATCTGTGATTACAACAACAATCTTGAAGAAAACTCTCAAGTTTCATTTGCTAAACATCAGAATTAGCACAAACTGAGCAAAAAAATGCTTTGATACCATGTTGAAATTGAAAGAACACAAGAGAAAAATAAAAGGGGGAATTCTTATTGATAAAAAATAATGAACAAGTTAAGTTACAATGTGTTGATCATGAAGTATTTATAGAGTATACTTCACTAAAGCGGTTACATGCAGCAGTTACATTCAGTTATAACATAATGGATGTTAGAACATGCTATACTTTGTTGAATCTAAATTCAGCCGAGCTGAGTAAATAAGTTGATTTCTCAAGGCGGCGGAGTGGAGTAGTTGAGCTGAGTGCATGCACATCCTTTTGCATCTATCACTCCTTTACTCATACATGGTAACAAGTCTTGGTAAGATGAGGTATTTTTTAGGTATTGAAGTTGTCAGAACACCTAGTAGGATCTTAATCTTACAGAGGAAATACACTCTCAATTTCCTGCAAGAATATGAAAACATGGGAGCTAAAATTGTGAAGACTTCAATGAAATCTAAACAAACGTGCAGCATGGGGATTCACCTTTGATGGATGAATATACAGGCTACAGGTCTCTGGTTGGTAGGCTGGTTGTAACATCCAAAAAAATGGACTTTTCTTATAGGGTTCTCTTTAATTTTTTTTAATAATGTTATTAAATAATTAACTCATTCTGTAATGTCAGGTTTTGGTCTCAACTTATACTATAAAATAATATTTTGTTTAAGATATAAACATGTAGCTATAAAAGCTGTTTAGATTAGCATAGTAGAATTTGCATTCACATATGTTAGACTTGTATTTTCGGTGCAATTGTCTTACTAATCTACATCTGTTACATGGGGTCATATAAATATTTTGACTACATTCATCTATTGTATTTATTTATCTCTTATAGTATATGAATCAAAAATTAAGGCATGATTTATTCATCAATTTAATTTCTTAGTAAATGTGGTCAGCACCTATTAAATTGTCATTATTTCATTTCCTCCCTTGTCTCCCTAAATGGCTCTCCCATGCACCTATAAAAGCTACACTTGAGTCCTACATGGTAAAGCATCAACCTTACTGCGTTGAAATCCAACCGTTTTTACCTTTCTTTTCAAAACAAATATATCATCATCAAAACCTCCCCAAAACACAAACACATTTTTACGTTTCCGGCCGAATTAACAACTACATAATTATCTTCCGGTGATAGCCAAAAGCCACTACCGCAATAAAAGCCGCCAGATCATCATCTAGCATCCGTTGTTCGTACAACATGCATCGTTGAAAGCATTCTTCTAACCTTTTCGATTTTCGGAGATTATCGTGTCACAACATTTAATTAAGGACATAGTACAAAACGGCCCGACTGAAGTCGGTTGCTACAACACTCTTTCTTCAAGCAAGAGGGAGTTCGTGATATTAGGCTTGGACTAAGGTGCTCGAAAATCTCGAGAATTTCTTTTGTAGAACACAACTCCGGTCGGACCAGGTGAGTTCTTATTTTACGTAAAAGTCAAAGTGTGTTTTTATCAAAGTATTTTAATTGAATATATTATCGATATATATACATATGTAATATATATTTTGTTAAAAAGGATTCCAGAAATCTTCTCGCTTTAAAGATAATAACGTGATGAAACGAATATTGTACAAATGTCATTGCATGTCCCATCTTTGTGACATGGTACCGTACTATCCGTTTCGCGCGGTATGGTATATTGTACTCATACCCTTCCCGCTTCGGCGCTTTGCTGATGATCCTCGCTTGCTTGCTTGCTTGATGGGCTGCCGAGGTTTCACATCGGGTTAGGCTGCGCGGTCGGGCCTGTGACCGCGGTTGTGGGACTGAGGCAAGTGGACTCTCCGAAAGCCCCAGGAGATTGGGTGTCGGAAGGACGGACTCCACTATAAAAATTTCTTGTTGTGGATATATAAGGTGAGAGAAATTGGAGTCATAAGACAGAGACTATCGTATCAGCTGCATCGATATCTAGTAAAGGAACTTGAGGAATTGACGGACTTGCTTGTACTTGCTTGACTTGAAAATGGTGAACAAAACTTGGACAAGTAATCTCTCATTTAAATATATATTCGTATATACTAGACATGAATCTTTCTAAATTTGAAATATTAATTCGTTCATGATTTTAAGACATGGTATAACTGATATAGATATACTATAAAGTTACTTTTTTAAAATGTAACACTCTCACACACGGCTCATACCAGCTTTTTGCTGACGACTCTCTTTTCTTGTCCTTTTGTTCTTTTGTTCGTGTTGTTTTTTCTTTTCTTTTATAAATAAAGCAGGTAGTGCATCCAGAGAAAAGAAAGAAAGGTGACCGACGAGATTGGTTAAAAGGATAATATTCTTGGCACGATATGATGAAGATCACTATGCATTTCTTTTAGCTAGTTAAAGTTATGGTATTCTTAAATGTTGTAATTTCTTTAATAAATCAATAATGTAGAAATGTACACTTACTTATTGATCAATAAAACATTGGGGTTTTTAGTGAAGTATTTGCGATAACATCGCAGTCTGCTCCTAGAATGACCCCAGTGGACCTAGGGGTCGGGAGCGGGCCGTTACACTGGTTTATTTGACATTTATCAAACATGACATTGCATTTGTTGTTCAAAAGCTGAGTCAGTTTTTGGAACTCCAACTGAAATCACATGAAAGCAGCTCATAGGCTTCTGAGATACTTAAAGGCTAATCCAGGGCAAGGAATTTTCTTTCCAGTTGAGAACTTATTCATCTTGAAAGGGTTCACTGACAGTGATTGGGCAGGATGTCATGAGACTATGAAATCTATTTTAGGCTATATGATGTTCCTAGGAGATGCTCTTATATCTAAATACAGTGCAATGGAGAATGCAACTTGTGAGATAAGTGGCTTCCCTAAATTTTGAAGGATTTGCATATTCCAGTTCAACTTTCTGTTGTTCTTGTTAGGAAACTATTTCAACAGTTTTGTTCTCGTGACAATGTCAGTGCTCTTCACATTTCTCACGATCATGCGTTTCTTGAAAGGACAAAACACATTGAGATTGGTTGCCATGTAGTCGAGAGACAAAGTCAAGTCAAGCTTGATCAAACTTATGCATGTTCATACCAAAGAACAAGTCGTTGACATCTTAACAAAAGCTTTGGATGTTCATATATTTTGTTATCTGGTGGACAAACTAGCCACTTCCAAGATCTTTCAGGCAAGTTCAAGTATATAGATAAAGGAGTGATAGATACAAGCAGGATGTGCAAGCTGATTCATTCACCATTCTCAGGTTGAGGGGGTGTTACAATAAATAGAAAAATGAGTGATAGGTGCAAGAGGATCTGCATACATCCAACTCAACTTCCTTGAGAGATTCGGCTGATATACTCAACTCAGCTCAGCTGACTTAAAATCTACTCAGCTCAGCTGACTTAAAATCAGCATACTATGTACTGTTGTAACTTCCATTCTGTTATACTGAATGTAACAACTGCATGTAACCATTGTAGTGAAGTATACTCTATAAACACTTAATGATCAACAACATTGTAATCTACTTGTTCGTTACTTTTTATTAATCAGAATTCCACATTTTATTTTCTCTTGTATTTCAATTTCAACAGACTCTGTCGTACAGTTTCTTTCATTTTTTTACCCTGAAAAAGCCCAAATAAAAAACTTTTAATTAGAAATCTGGACATTAGTGTTAAGTTGCGACTATATATTGTTCATCTCTTTGTAAACATAATCAATCAATGAAATATTCATCTCATTCTTCTTTACTCAAGAGACATCGGTAGCACAACATCCAAATTTCAACAATGTGGGACTCAAGTTTTCAATTTTGATTACAAGCCTTTTGTCCTATACCAAGCCATCAGCAAGTGCAAGGCGCTAATTCGAAAGAGAGACATTAGAAACTCAAGGCAGTGGATCAGTTTGAGTTACACAATCAGGATTTAAGTGATCCAAGACAACCCTTCTTAATTTGCCTTCTCTTGATTCCAGTTTGTGCCTCTCTTTTTCTTTTTTTTAAAAAAAATGTTTTCTTGGCTTAAACAAAGACAAGAATCTGCAGCACCAACATTGTTGTTAATAAAAGACGTACTAGAGAGATAACATGGGTGGCACAAGCATTTGGCAAGAACGGGTATGAATCCGGAGGTGGCATTACACAGTTGTCACCATTAAAGTATAGCTTTTGAGGGAAAGCCCATCCCTTTTCAAAGCTAAACTTTGATTTGTCTTTCCCAAACAATAGCTCCGATTGCACGTTCCCATCTGGACCCGCTTGCATGAGTAAATCATTGTAGAATTTTAATCCCCAAAACATTCCAGTATCATCTGCAGCACACAATTCATCGAATCAATATGTCAAATATATGCATGCATGCTGCTTATCAATCGTATTCTCTGATCAATTACACAGAGAAAGTAGTGATCACACTTACTGGCTAATGGATGAGGTGGCATTGACATATAATTAAAACTGAAGATCTGTGTGATGTTGTCCAAGTTTGGATGTCTTACAACGATATTCCATTGAGAATAATTCATTCTGTAGTTGAAATTCGTAACCGTGATTTTCACTCTCCAGTAATGTCTATAGTTTTGCTTAACATGCCAATGGATCCGGATTGGACACATATGATTAGTGCAATGAAGCAGTGGTGTCTGACTGCTGCTTTTATCTACAGTACTTGAAAGAGTTGAAGAAGCTAGATATGGTGAATCTGACCTGTAACAAAACATCAAAACCAATCAATAATTGCAGGAAATTAAAAACATTGAGGCAAACATTTAGAAAAAAGCTTACTCCGTACAAACCCCTTGTTGAATTAGGTTTTTTTTGCACCCACAGGTGCAAGTTGGGCAATCTATAATCGTTTTGCTGTAGAAAGAGGACAGTGAAACACAGCAGGTAGGTATGCCTGGAGCCAAAGCTTGCGAGTACGTGCAAACTACATTCCATGTCACTGAAAAACAATATGAATCGTAAACAAAACATTGCTGAAAAAATGTCTTTAGATTGGTTATTAGCAGACTTTAAGGCTATATCAAGCAAGATAGCCCTAAGTTCAATTCGTGTTTATATAGAGCAGGTCTGATTTGTTGTAACAAACTAACTGCCTCATCCCAACTGCTTTTTTCCCCTTGGTGTTCGACCAAATGCCCCAATGAACCCAAAACCATGTTCATGCTGTTCTTAGGCCTCAACAACAACATTTGCTGAAAAAAGACTAAAGACTAGTTATTAGCAGACTTCAAGGCAAAAACACATGAACTTGTAGTATATCAAGCAAGATGGCCTTAAGACCGTGTAAATTAAGCAAGCAGTGGTACTGGTCGGAGGACTTACTAAAGGATCGAGTTATTCTCCTTTTATCTGGTGTTAAGAATTTGGAGGGCTCAACAACCATAGCAGGGGCACAAGTATGTCCAGGCCCTGGTGCAGAAAGAGTGAAATTCTCGGGTAGTTTGACTGTTTTATTGCTAGTACCAGACTGACCAACTTGAATCTGGAACATGCTCAAAGCATTTGATGGATCTTGTGCAAATGGACTAAGGACACCGCCTTTACAGCAGTTAGAAACTTGCTGGTTATAAGGTGTTCCAGGCAAAAGGTCAACGATCTTGGGATGACGCACACAGCTGTGAGGAAGTTTGCTTTTGAATCTTGAACAGTCTCCTTGCTCTGTAGCTTGAGCTCCAAACATTTCCCATATGATTTCTTTTTTCTTCCATTCCCATCCCAATTTCCATCCCGGTGGTTCGAAATGGCGAAATTTGTAGTAGTTATAGATTGTAACCATAGCCTGCTTATGTCAATTATCGAATCGAATTACCACGTCAAGCGAATTTCAAGATTCAATATTGTCCCTAACTATTAATTACAAGAATTTGATCAAAAATCCATTTTCTAGAGGAGAAAAAAAGACTTGATTGTGTCTTACAATATATCCATCAGGAGTCCAGATCTTTATATCCCACTTGATTGTAACGTTACCAATGGGATCAAATGAATCCACTTGTGCCTCTGCATGCAAAAATTATTAGAATTAATATCAAACAGAGTCCATCGCATTCTGCTATTATTTACCATACATGCAATTCTTGAGAAGGCAATAACTGATTATTTAACTTCAAAAATAAAGTATAAAACTCGGGAGGTAATTTTGGTTTGGATTATAATAAAGATTTAAAAAAAAAAAAAAAAAAAAAAACATGAATTTTACCCTCTAAAAAAAATGGATATGAATTTACTCCTAAAACAGAATATTGGTGCCATTGATTGTAATTTCTAATCTTTCCAATAATATATATCTACATTGCACGTCACCCTTCTCCAAATTTTCTTCTCTTTGAATGGGAAAAATAGAAAATGATTTCCAAGCTTGCATCATTATGGGAAAAGGGAGAAAGGGATTCAAAAAAAAAAAAAAAAAAAAAAAAAAAAACCACTTACCTGCAGATTTTAATGTAAGGAGGTAAAACATGAAAACAACCAAAATGGGAAGGCTTGTTTTAACCAATGTAGTATTAGTAGTTGAAGATGCACACCAAAATATGAAAAAACTCATCTTTTCTTGCTGCAACAAAATGTGTGTGTGTGTGTGCGTTTTTTTCAGATCAATTTTATTGTGGGCTGTGTGTACTCAAGAATAGGACAGGAGAAAACACAGAGCTCAAGAATGTCGTAATTAAGAAAGTGCATTAACAAGAAGTGCTTTCAGTGGTTTGTACTTTGGGGAGTTTCCGAAGCAGCCAGAACAGATTATGGTGATGGGTATATTGTAAGAGTCGGGCATAATACAAAAAGACTTTGCTATTTCTACGAAGAAAAGGACATGCATGTTATTTTCTAACTTCAAAGGGGAGATATTTATTGACTTCACCTTTTTTTCTGCCTCAAACCAAATTGGCAAAATTCCAAATTCATTTAACACATTACAGCTCAAGTATTTCTAATAAAAATGGATGCAAAGGAAAAGATGAAGCTAGCCGGAAGCAGCAAAATAAATTGCCACACTGGTCCATCTTATGCGTTCATATCCAACTCGATCACTAGATGAAGAAAACCTGGCAAATAAGTGGGATGATGCCAGTTAATTAAGCTAAACAATGGGTCTCTAAGGATGGTAGCTAGGAAGGAAGAATGTTGGACCTAATGAGCAGTGACAGACCAGCCATGGGCCTACATATACTGTATAGAAAGCAAGAATCACACCCCTTAATCCTAAAAATACACTAAAATTTATGACATGACATATAGTTTACTTCTTAATTTTTTTTTTATTCGCTTTAAAAATTTATTGCATTTCTTACCTTATCACTCATGCGTCAGCTTGGACAAACCTACATACACCCAAGGCCTTGATCCGAAAAAAATAAAATAATATATATATATATATATATATATATATATATATATATATATATATATATATATATATATATATATATATATTATTTTATAGTTTGCCCCTTAATTTTTGTATTCACTTTTGAAATCTTTCTTCATCCTCTTATCCAAGATCATAATCCTCTCCTCATGCTAATGAGAGGATAGTCCGACCCTAAAGTCTTCAGAAGACAGGAATAAGTAATGGCTTTAGGCTTGCTATAATATCAGTAAGACTATATAGACCTTAAGACTGGACACATGGGTGAATTAGAGTCGGATAGTGGGAAGTCTGAATGTCAAGGGTTATAGAAGTTGAATCGCTAAGAGGTAACAGACTCATAATAATGAGTAAGTATAGATGTTAGACACATAGGTTGGAAACGATGAATAGTTGGCAAGTTTCGAGAGTGAAACTTCTTTGATAATTGATGATGTAACACCCCAGATTTTTTAACAGGGTAAAAAGTGTAATCTTGTGGATTTAATTTGCCTTAATATTTAATTACAAGATTAAATAATGGAATTTATGGATAAATATGGATTTGTGGTCTTTTTACTACAAAATAAACCTCTCCCTTATTTCCCCTCATTAGACACGCCACATAAAAAAAATAAAAAAAAATAAAAAGATACGTAGTGCTATTGAAAAAAATTTGAGAAGGAAATATTAAACGTAATCTTCAATCGTATGATCAATCCGTTCATCTTTTTGATATGCCGTAATAGAGAAAAATGATCACCGCGACGAAACGAATCTATCGATATCAATATCTCTCTATTTCATACATATTCGTTTTTAGCTCTAGTTTAGAATCTTAGTTGTTTTTTTATGAATTCTTGGGTTTTGGGTATCCTAGATTGTTGCAGATGTTTTAGTAACAGTAGTATATGCTTTTGGTTGTAGAAATTCGTTGATGAAAGGAAAAGATTACGGTTTCTTGTTGTTCTTGCCGTGTGGATATGTTTCTGAAGGATGAAGAGGTAAGGGGGTATTCTTAATCGGTGGTTAGGTGTTTAAGTGAGTATAATATTTTGTATATATGTGAAACTGCAGGTTTGATGGTGCTTTGGTACCTTAAGGGTGCCAAATTGTGGTTGGAATTGTATTGGGATCCGTATGAGACGAACAGCCGAACATGTATAGAACACGCAGGACATGCTTGGGAATTGACCCGGGCGCGCTCCCGGCCATACTGCTGTGATGTGGACAAGGCTCGCCAGAGCCCAGGCGTGCGCCTTGGTGTTCTGGAAATCATGCCGAATGTTGGACAGAAGGGTCAGGCGTGCGCCTTACCTCCGTGTTTTGCATTTTGTGTTTTTTAATGAGTTATATGATCTGTTATGTGGAATGTTATCGTTTTTGAGTAATAATTGGTAACTGACAATGTCTAACATCGACTTCTGGTAGCCTCGGCTCAGCACAACAATTGAGACCCTGTGGGGAGAAGGTGGGAGCACCGGAAGGCGATTGTTTAGGTCTTGCGTGATATAAACTTAGTAGTCAATGATCATTTTACAATGTGATAGCCTGATAGGTAGTCTAATAAGATTGTCTGGGACTAGATGTCCTTAGAAACCTTTATGTGAATGAATCGGTGGTTAGATTAAGCTGTAATAAACATATGTGTTATGTCTAAAAGCTAAAACACTATGATCATTGGTTATCGCGCGTTTATTCTTCGCAAAGACATGGAACCATTACACCTCTTCACTTGGTCCGATGCAAGGGACTCGTGTGATCTTCCTCACGGACACATCGCATGCCATCTGAGGTGATGTGTTGTGGTGCGGTGTTCGCCATACTCGGTGTCCCTTGATCGTAGTGTAACGAACCCTTATTTGGTCAAGGTGTTGCTAAGCGGAGCTAGTAGAGGAGAGTGGGCGCGTTATCACATACGTGGTAGTGATTGTAGCTCTTTAATGCTTTTACTTCATGATCAATATATATATATATATATATATATATATATATATATATATATATATATATATATATATATATATATATATATATATATTGTTAATACCGAATTCTTCTTCTACCCATTACTAAATGCGTATGTATTTACACCCTCTCTTTATTGTCCCCACCTCAAGAAGGTGGTGTATTGTAGAGTTATTTTGAGGCCACTAAGGAGTGACCCGGGGATGATGCAAATTGAAGTTTGTTATCCTTTATTCATTTGTAATTTGGGTATATACCTTTGTAATGATAGAAAATTAGTGGTTGAGTTTGTGGGATATCAATATGTAATGGATTATTTTTGTTTGATAGTTGTAAAAAAAGTCTTTTAATGGTGTATTAGATGTAACATGTGTTGCTTTTCGATCATTGTGTTAGTCATTTTAGTTGCCTGAGTCTATCGTTTAGTATTCCGTCTTGTCCTCTGATGTTTGGCTACGTAAGGTTTACGTATATAATTGGATTAAATTTTAATTATATGTGTATCGGACATTTTTTCCCCGGATAAAACTCGTGATCCGGGACAAGGCGTCACATATGTATTGTCATGCAAAAAGTATGATATCCCATCCTTTATATAGGGAGAGGTGGCGCCAATTATCTAATCCCTATAGAGAAATGATAGATTCTGATGAAAAGACACAGCGATAATGTCTTGTAATGATCTCTACACCATTGATTATTGTGAGATCTATATTGATTGATGTGAACCCACAATAATCAATGGTGTAGACCATTGTTGTGGCGTATATTTATGACTTTTTCGTTGTATCAGATCATCACTTTATCCTATAAGCCCGAGATTAGCTTTTTGGAGTATTGTTTAAGAAACTTTTTTCCTTCTAATAATGATCAGGAGATTTAATTAAATAATCATTAATTAATTATGTCTTCGATTAATATCCAATATTAATTTATTATATTAATATTCTAATATGATTTTTCATAATAAATAATCCGAATATTAATTTCACTACAACACATTGCAGCAAGAATAATAATTCTTTACTTGATTATCGAATAACCACAATTTAATTTGGACCCCTTACACACACACACAAATTCAGGACACCTATTTTTATGTGTGTGACACGATAAACTTCCGAATATGTTGACCATACATATAAAGTGCATTCACTAAAATATCATTCATACTTTACGATTGTGAGTGACATCTAGCAATGTGTCACGACACCCAATCATCGAAAGGAGTCATACTCTATGACTAGATTATTTCTTGTGCAACAGTTAACGTGTATATAGAATCCCTTCATATACGCAATACTTGTATAATTGTTACTTGAGTGTCAATATGCCATAGCCGTATATTACAATCTGAAGATTATATTCTATTGAAATAACAATTACTTCCACTTTGCCAAAATGTTTGAAAATATTGTATTTTGAGAGGATTTGATTAAAATCCACTTTTTAATACATAATGAAGAAATATGACACACTATTTGAAACATTTTTGCATAAAAAGACAAAATAATATACACTAGACAAATATACCCCTTATATACCAAAAAAATAACCATGTTCATCGTATGTTCTAGCAAGCCGACGCTCTCTAAAAAAATGCGATGTTTAGGAAAAACTTATATTTTCCAGAAAACAAAATGAATATCATTTTCTCTCTCTTACTAAGTTTTTAAACAGTCATAAGTTTTTATTTAGACCTCAGATCATAATTTTTTTCCTATCATAATTCGTATTTTTTTGTCCTCGTTATTTTGATATCACATATGATATTCTTTCGACGTAAGTTTTGAAATCCGAAAAAACAATTGCGCCAACTGTGATTGTAACATTGTTTGCAGTAACACCCTCACGGTCACACACTCACAATAACATCTTTTATTAACAATACATAATGACAATAACACTTTACGTATACAATAACACGTGCGAGAATAGGGCGTTGAGTGAAACCGTTGGCAACGAGGCGAGCCTTGTAGCGATCAACGTAACCATCAGGAAGGTACTTGATGCGAAAAATCCACATGGATCCAACAACATTAAAGTTAGGGTTAGGAGGGACAAGTTCCCAAGTATCGTTGGCATTAATGCTTCATATTCCTCTTGCATGGCATTACGCCATTAGGGTTGTTTAAGAGCTTGGGTGATATTGGAGGGTTCAGTGATGACCTTGTGATTTATATGGGAATGAAGGTTTAGCTGTTGAATTGGTTTGTGAATGTTTTTTTTGGCACGAGTTGTCATTTGATAAGTGGGGTGGAGGAGGAGGAGAGAGAGACGGGGAGTTGGGGGAAGAGAGTGGAACCGAGGGGGAAGAGGGTGGTGCGGGTGGAGTGCGAAGGGGGGTGAGGATGAGTTATGATCCGGGAATCAAAAATAAACTTAGAGGGGGAAGATGAAAGGGGAGGTGAGGTACGAAAGGGGAATACATCTTCAACCAATTTTACATGCCGAGAGGCATGGAGACGTGAGTTAGAGATATCATACCAGAAGTAGGCACTTTGCACAAGAGAGTAGCCTAAAAGACACAGGGAAAGGAATGAGGTTGAAGTTTGTGGTCAGTATAGGACCGGAGCCAGGGATAGCACAGACAACCAAATGAGCGAAGTTTGTTGTAGTTGGTGTAATGGTGACTTAAACTATGCTGCTCAATTTGGCCAGCTGAGAGTGATACTCAGCTGAATCTGTGTGCAAACTGTGATTTGATCAGTAGTGCATGGAGCATCTGTTGAGTCTGGTGTTCAGCTGGGAGGTCAGCAGAGATGGTATGCTGAGTTTGGTTTGCTGAGTTAGTTCTCAGTATTACTTGGGGAACACGTTTGCATGGTTTTCCGGTTTGATGAAGGTTACTTCTGGGTATTTCAGTCATTTACTGGGTTGACTGTTAAGTCGGTTATTTTTCAATTCCCAAGTCTATAAATACCATATGTATCTATTGTAAATTGTAACTTTCTCGGGATAATAAAATAATCCTCGTTTATCCGTGGAGTAGTTGGCACATTGCCGGAAACCACGTTAAATCTGTATTCTTCTTGTTTGTGTGTTTGTTTACTTGTTAATTGTTTATCTTTACTCACAATCACCATCACTTCTTGATCGATCCGTCATAACAAACTGGTATCAGAGTGTCCATGTTATCAAGAAATCTATTTATCTGTTCAAAGCAAGGTTTATTGGCACAAAGATCACAATTGACACTAAGATTGGGGATCAACGCAAGCTATTCGGTGAGGAGAGATGTCTGTTTCAAATGTCAAGATTGACAAGTTTACAGGAAGAAACAGTTTTAGTCTTTACCAGATCAAGATGTATGTTTTGTTGAAACAACATGGACTATGGGGTCCTTTGTCTGAACCAACAAAAGTAAGTGTTGTTAAGAGAGTCAGTCTGGAGGAGAAAGCACATTCAACAAGTATGTTGTGCTTGTCAGATGATATTACCATAGAAGTTATTGAAGAGGACACAACAAAGTGTTAGGAAATCACTAGTTTAACGTAGCGGAATTTAAAATTTGATTTCCTTTTTCTAGATCGTTCTTCGTTTAATGCAATAAACACGTTAAGTAGTTTGACGGTTATACCTCAGATGATCTATAAGATCATCGCTTTGACCGCCAACGGAGAGTAGTTCAATGCGCAAGCCGTCCACGCGTCCGGCCTCTATCGCTAATCCACACGAACCCCTTGCCGGAATCCTCCTTGGATTGCTATTGGAAAAACTCCGGCTGCTAGACCGGACCTTTTCTTCACTCACAAACTCACTATGGATAGCTCTCTATTTTACACAAGAACTATGAGCTCTTGCAATTGTGTTGTACAAAAGAGCTTGACACCCACCTCTTATTTATAGTCAAAAGTGGCGCCTATATGGTGTGGAAGAGAAGAAAACATTTTCCCAATAAAATAAGGAAAATCAACTAGATTGATTTATCTCTTTAATTATAATTTATTTTGCCAATATCTTATATTGATTATAATTATTTTATTACCATAAATCTATTTTTCCAAAATCAATTAATATCTTATATTAATATTATGGCAATCTTATTAATTAAAGTGCACAATCCAAGTGTATCTTACACACTTAAAAGTGGCGCCCCATTAGTCAACCAATTGACTTCCGGAATATTCTTTAACTAATATAATTTGTACATAATTAATATCTTGTATTTTATTTATTCATAATAAATAAATACCACCATATTAATTTACCACTATAACCTTTATAGTCTAGAGATAAACTTTCTTTATTTGGTTATCAACTATAACCGCATTTTAATCCGACTCGATGTTCATATGTGTGTGACCCGATAGGCTTCCGAATATGTTGGCCGTAGACACAAAGTGCAATTTACTAAAATGCCCTTCATACCTAACGATCACGGGATAGCGTCTAGCAACACACCGTGACCCCCAATCATCGGAAGAGTCAAAAGCAATGACTACTACCTTTCATGTGAAGCAGTTACCGTGTAACTTACATTCCTATCGCTGTAATAATATCCATACGATCGTATCTCGAGTGTCAATACATTAACAATCGTATCTTATAATATGGATATCATGCTCTCTCGGAATAACACATTTACTCCCACTTTGCAAAGATTCTCGAGAGCTAGACATTCCTTATAAGAAGGCCATTTCGGATATTCGATCCTAATCATAGGATACGCGATTCTCGGACGACCAATCATGTATACTCCGCATGCTTCAATATCATACCCAATCACTACCGCATGATCGCTGACAGACCTAAACCTAACCTTGGAAACGGCGCGAGTAAAGCGACGACGGACATTACCTAGGCTATCTGACAGATCCTAACCGGCGATTATGTACCGGGTCAAATTATAGTGCTAGTTGGTGAGTCGGTCGTATTCCTCGAGGAAAACATGGTAATTCTTTTAAGTGGGGTTAAACACCAAGAAGCTATTATTAACTCGATCTAAGTCGCAGTTTTTACTTTTTCCTGGGTTAGATTATGTTAGTAGTTAGATTGTTGGTAAAGCAGTAAATATATATAGATATTTTTGAAATCTAGCCAAGAATACGTTACTGAATTACGATCTCTTTTTAGTAGAAATAAATGAGATGATCTTTTCCTTGATGCAAGGAGGTCAATTATATATGAATCGGTGTACTCTAAGCTAGACAACTCCTCCTCACACGAAAGCGTATGAAATTGTCATATGTCAAATGTCATCACCCAAGGTCCACAATCGCCCCATGCTAATCTTAGTTAGTCTCGAACAGTGCAGTACAAATCTACCCCGGATAAAAGAGGTTATTCCGTTCGTCGACGGCGATGTTATTCAAGAGGCTCCGGTTGTCAAGCGGATCGATTTAACACAAACGGTGTAGTTTTAATTAAACGTGATTTTAACATTATAAAGATCTCGAGTACAAATTTCAATAAGATTCATCTTTCCAGACAAATCGCCCGGGTAGGAAATAGGATTCCGTTAATCGACGGCCATTTTTACCCTCCGGTTTTCTATTTTTACTCATATCCTCGACTTCTCTGGTCAAGACATCGCCAGGTTATATGTGGTATTCATCATGATTGATTACGTCATTCGAATATATTATCAATACGTTGCAAAATAGAAAAAGATTCATTATAATTAGTTTTAATCATGATTACCAGTCGATCATTCATTTTACCAAAAGATTAACTAATTCAGATTCATATCTTGGCTAGACATATTTTTAGTTTAACATAGTGATAGATACAACAAAAGTAATAATTTGATAAAATTACCCGTTAAGTGCAAATCAAAGCCGTATTCTCTGAAAATAACAACTTCTTCAATAACAACTTTCTCGGTAATTCTCTCGAGCATTACAACAGTACTACTTTTATTTATAAAAACATATATACATACATAGACATATGTATATACGGGCCCGAAAATAAAATAAAACGAGAAAAGAGATGAAGAACGGAGGTGAAGAAGAGGGGAATGGAAGAAATGGGAGGAGGTGGAGAAGAGAGATCTTGGCCAAGAGTGGCCAAGATGGGGCAAGGAATTATGCTAGCAAGGGGGGTATTTATAGGATTTTTTAGGTTCGAACCGAGTCAAAGTCTAGTTCGAGCCGAGTTTTGGTATAATGCCCATAACTTGAGTTGTAGACCTCCGATTGACGTGATTCAAAGTGCGTTGGAAAGCTCATTTGAAGATCTAAAACTTTCATCAATGACTCTTCCCCTGAAAATGCCTCTATGTTGGGTCGAAATGCAGATCAATGACAGTATAGTTGTAGTACCACTGCGTTTTGATGCGTTTGAACATTTATGCTTCGGGCACACTCTTCTATCCCTCAAAAGACATCTTTTAAGCCCAAAAGTGATGTATTTTGACTTGGCCTTGGGCTCCAAGTTTGGTGAGCAAAATATCAAGGATATTTATTTTGGTGATCAAATAAATATCCAAGGGAATATGCTTGGAATATGCCAAGAAAATATCCAAGGGAATATGCTTGGAATATGCCAAGGATAATAAATATCCATTCGGCCATTTCTTCAATCAGACATAACTCTCGCCTCGTTATTCGATCTTCAATTCCATCTCCATGATAAATCTTATCTTTTTTACTCAACACAAAGAAACGAACCATGAGTAAATCGACAACAAAAGTTAAGTAAATCTGCGTTGAATTTTACTGACTCTTTTAGGTTAATATTACACCTTTAGCTATGATATTTTTAGATCTAACATAATAGTGAAAAATAAAACGTTTATAAAATATAGTAATTTTTATCACGACAATCCGGTTATTAAATCGATAAAAACTTATAAAAATACCATAAAAACACGATAATTTATATAATAATTACTACTTATACATTTTGATAAAACTTAGTAATTATTGACTTAAATTGGTACAATAATGCTCAAAGTGGTATCAATATTGGGGTAAAATGTCGTAATAATGATCATAAATTTATCTCTCATCACAACTTCCCACTTAGCTTTTGGTCGTCCTCGAGCAAAACAAGCGATAAAACAAAATGAATGAGAGATAAATTCATGAAGATATAAGATATAAGGGACAACCAGATGCTGCAACCATTAGAATTACGACCAGGCGTTAACCTCAATATAAATGTATAACAGAGTGTGTGTGTGACAAGCCTTTTCAATTTCCACTATCCTCTCTTGAATAATTCAAGCAAACGCACAAATATCCATTCAGACAGTCCTAATGACTTTCCTAGGTATAGGCAGTAACATTTCCACACAAAGTCCTTCCGTGTACTTATTAGGATAATCCTTAAAGCATATCATTCAGTTTATACTGGGGATAGTCAGAAGATAACTAAGTTTTCAACCATTGTCATTTTTTTCTTTTTTAATTTCACATTTGTAGCATATGCCCTCATTCCCAGCAATAGGATGTTTCGTGATAACACCCTAGCTGGACTACTATCATCAGCGATGGGGAGCTTTTAAACCTCATAAAGACATAGGACGTTTCGTGATAACGCCTCATCGCACTCAAATCATTGGTAGCTACAACCAACATATAGATAGTTCCTCTTAATTTGGTATTCTTCTTTAACTTATATCCTTCCTATCACATTCAAACCTTCGGATATTCACAAAGATAATCGTTCAAAAGTTAGGTACTAAGTTACCGCAATTATCTATAGAATAACCACTAGGATAATTGAATGGATACAGATTTAAAATTTTCCGCTTCAATATCAAAGGCTTTACGTGAAGGAATTCTTGTTACACAAATATATTTGGAATTACAATGCACTTACGGTTCACGTTGGTTATACACATCCAAATTGATCATTATATCTTCAAATCCATGAAATATATACCTTATACAATTTATTTTAATCAACTAAATAATGCTCAAAAAAATCGAAAACTAAGGGATTTATTGATACAAAATAAACATTAATTCCATTGCTGTGACCAACGACTCCACTCCCCACTTACGAACTTACATTGTCCTCAATGTAAAGTGAGTGTAAATAAGTTGTTGGGAAAGCAATGGTGCACTAAAACAAGTCAAAACAAATACTCGGATGATATTAAAGGGTGGGTGGGTGGGTTAAAGTTATGACCTCCTCAATTCCATAGTATTTGAACTAATACATGTCACACGTTATTTGAAATTTAAAGCAGACTAGATCATGAAATGTACGTATGGCAAAGTATTAACTCGAGTCTTTTATACCCGGATCCTCAAGGGTTATTTCAAATCGTTCGAACAACCTAAGTCCAAGAAATGACGATTTGAATTTTTCTCTTTTTCTCCATCGGGATTTTCGGATAACCACCTAATCATTCCTTTTTAATGACATTCAAACATTCATCATAAGACTTGGTGAAACAAAATGAAAATCAATCCAAGTATTCGCAAAGTATCATCCAAAGTATGAGTAATTATTATATTTAACATTTTTGGGTCGCCTCCGGTAGCGCTTTTAGTTAACGTCGTTTGCTCGACCAAAATGATAAGGATTAACTAATATAATATACTAAACAAAACGGGATACTTCTAACAATTACTCACAAAAGCACGTAACAATTAAGCACATAATCCACTAAAAATAAATGCTTAAGGAGTAAAAGGAAGGATAGTACCCGTCATTGACTACATTTATAGTCTATAGCCGACTTTACCGTGCTTCCGCTTTTAAGGCACTTTGTGGTGGGTCATCCTCACGCACCGCATCCTTCTTCAATACCGGTTTCCAACAGAGGTTAGACAATTCCCACCAATCCAAACGATTCTTGACCTTTTCCTTTGATTTTCGAGCTTTAGGTTTGCGAGCTTTCACATTATTGTTCAAGTCATCTTCTTCAATTACTGCGTGTTAGTACAATCCACAAAAAAAAAAAAAACACAAAGTGTACACACAAGAACAAGATTCTACCAGTAATGCATGGATATTTCAATGAATTGTAAGTGTTGAAGACAACGCTCTCATGATTAACTCCCAAACTTCTCCCTTACCCTTGTCATTAGATGAATATGGTAAAGCTTCCTCGAATGACTGTGTTTCATCATTCTGTACCTTTTTCTTCAAAATATGCATTGGATATGGTGTTGCCTTATCTGGTTGAACCGAGATGAATTTGGTTTGAGCTGGATAAGGTTCGGTTTGAATTGGCCCTTTCAAATTTGGTTCCTTCCAACCTCGCTTCCAATTCGATTATTTCTATTTTTATTTTATTTATTAATATTCCTTGGGCATGATCAAGCCCTCGCTCGTGTGTTTCATCACTAGTTTGATCATTCTCGTATTTCGATTTGAAAATGATACTTGGTCGATTTCCGACCGATATGACCGCGTTTACTCTCTACTTTAACGCCTTTCATAAGTGTTTAAATCAGCCTATAAGGAGTGAGTGGGGCCTTACCACTTCCGGTCATCAACTATCGAAAAATAGAAAAATAACTTGAAATAGATAAAACTGAATCGGATGGTGTTTTCATTACCGATTTCGCCGTTTTCATAACTCGATTTGACAATTCTTGTGGAATAGAAAATATCGAATAGAAAATAACACGAAATCGATAAAAAAACCACATTTTTTTTTCTCTCGGTAATTACCGAGTCCACTCGGTATTTACCGAGTGTATTTTTTATTTTTTATTTTTTATTTTTTAATTGGTATCTTACCAATAGGTAGGTACCAACAAAAATAAACGAACCGCGTTTACTTTCTACTATCGAAAATAGAAAATAACTCGAAATTTGTAGAAGAAGAAAATTGGTAACTAAAAGAAGGTAGATACCAACGGAAAATAAAAAAGAAATGTGATAAGAAGAGTGTTGACTTATCCTCGAGAATTTTGAGCTAATACAAGTAGTAACCCTAGACACAAAGAAAGAAATTAGCGACGTTTTCCCGGCAACGGCGCCAAAATCTTGACAGACCTAAACCTAACCTTGGAAACGGCGCCGAAAGTCGACGGACATTACCTAGGCTATCTGAGATCCTAACCGGCAAAGTACCGGGTCAAATTGTAGTGCTAGTCCTGGTGAGTCGTGTCGTATTCTCGAGGAAAACATGGTAATTCTTTTAAGTGGGGTTAAACACCAAGAAGCTATTATTAACTCGATCTAAGTCGCGGTTTTACTTTTTCCTGGGTTAGATTATGTTAGTAGTTAGATTGTTAGTAAAGCAAAGAAATATATATAGATATTTTTGAAATCTAGCCAAGAATACGTTCTCAATTACGATCTCTTTTAGTAGAAATAAATGAGATGAATCTTTTCCTTGATGCAAGGAGGTCAATTATATATGAATCGGTGTACTCATAAGCTAGACAACTCCTCCTCACACGAGCGTATGAAATTGTCATATGTCAAATGTCATCACCCAAGGTCCACAACCGCCCCATGCTAATCTTAGTTAGTCTCGAACAGTACCGAGTACAAATCTACCCCGGATAAAAGAGGTTATTCCGTTCGTCGACGGCCGATGTTATTCAAGAGGCTCCGGTTGTCAAGCGGATCGATTTAACACAAACGGTGTAGTTTCAATTAAACGTGATTTTAACATTATTAAGATCTCGAGTACAAATTTCAATAAGATTCATCTTTCCAGACAAATCGCCCCGGGGTAGGAAATAGGATTCCGTTAATCGACGGCCATTTTTACCCTCCGTTTTTTATTTTTACTCATATCCTCGACTTCTCCGGGTCGAGACATCGCCAGGTTATATGTGGTATTCATCATGATTGATTACGCCATTCGAATATATTATCAATACGTTGCAAAATAGAAAAAGATTCATTATAATTAGTTTTAATCATGATTACCAGAGTCGATCATTCATTTTACCAAAAGATTAACTAATTCAGATTCATATCTTGGCTAGACATATTTTTAGTTTAACATAGTGATAGATACAACAAAAGTAATAACTTGATAAAATTACCCGTTAAGTGCAAATCAAAGCCGTATTCTCTGAAAATAACAACTTCTTCAATAACAACTTTCTCGTAATTCTCTCGAGCATTACAACAAGATACTACTTTTATTTATAAAAACATATATACATACATAGACATATGTATATACGGGCCCAAAATAAAATAAAACGAAAAGAGATGAAGAAACGGAGGTGAAGAGAGAGGGAATGGAAGAAATGGGAGGAGGTGGAGAAGAGAGATCTTGGCCAAGAGTGGCCAAGATGGGGCAAGGAATATGCTAGCAAGGGGGGGGTATTTATAGGATTTTTAGGTTCGAACCGAGTCAAAGTCTAGTTCGAGCCGAGTTTTGGTATAATGCCCATAACTTGAGTTGTAGACCTCCGATTGACGTGATTCAAAGTGCGTTGGAAAGCTCATTTGAAGATCTAAAACTTTCATCAATGACTCTTCCCTGAAAATGCCTCTATGTTGGGTCGAAATGCAGATCAATGACAAGATAGTTGTAAGTACCAACGCGTTTTTGATGCGTTTGAACATTTATCTTGGGCACACTTTATCCCCTCAAAAGACATCTTTTAAGCCCAAAAGTGATGTATTTTGACTTGGCCTTGGGCTCCAAGTTTGGTGAGCAAAATATCAAGGATATTTATTTTGGTGATCAAATAAATATCCAGGAATATCTTTGGAATATCCAAGAAAATATCCGAGGAATATCGCTTGGAATATGCCAAGGATAATAAATATCCATTCGCCATTTCTTCAATCGACATAACTCGCCTCGTTATTCGATCTTGATTCCGCTCTCATGATAAATCTTATCTTTTACGAAACACAAAGAAACGAACGCGAGTAAATCGACAACAAAAGTTTGTAAACTGCGTTGAATTTTACTGACTCTTTTTAGGTTAATATTACAGTCTTTAGCTATGATATTTTTGGATCTAACATAATAGTGAAAAATAAAACGTTTATAAAATATAGTAATTTTTATCACGACAGTCCGGTTATTAAATCGATAAAAAACTTATAAAAATACCATAAAAACACGATAATTTATATAATAATTACTACTTATACATTTTGATAAAAATTAGTAATTATTGACTTAAATTGGTACAATAATGCTCAAAGTGGTATCAATATTGGGGTAAAATGTCGTAATAATGATCATAAATTTATCTCTCATCAATCGCCCCGTGGTTAGGAGAAATCTCAATAGTGTCAAAGCATGACAATCCACACCGTGATGCCATGAAGACTCCGGTCAAAGGATAATTACACAACCGCCACATAGTGTGACATTATGTAAAGTGGAATCGATCGGCGACGATCGCATTCTTCAATACACGTCCGCGCATAGTCCAAGTGTCTCTACACTTCGATAGACGAGATCTATCCTATCTTTTAAAAGATAGAAGACCAATACGCGCTTGTCGATTATACTATCAATGTCCCTTTGATAATATGTAAGACTAGAGACATTTAAGTACTAATCTTGTTATAGTTGATTAGAGATCTCATCAACCATAATCACCATCATAGTTTCTCTATCACATTGATACTAGGGGACGTTACTATATATATATACAACAAATAATATGAAGATAAACAATATATAATAACATAAGTGCTTTTATTAATCATAATAAAGTTATTACATGAACTAAATAGACTGTAAATGACCCGACCCTGTCGGATCCGGTCGAACCCGATTGGGTTTAGGACACCTTTCCAACACAAAGAAGTCGGGTCGGATCATTTCTACTATTTCTTTATGTTTATACATATGATTAAATGGCTTTTCCTGTTATTATATATTTGTTCTTTTAAGGAACCAATTATGAATTGTTATATGATAACGTCCTTAGTATTAAACTATGATAGAGAAAGCATGATAGGCGATTACGGTTGATGAGATCCCTAATCACTTTAATAAGTTTGATACTTAAATGTCTCTAGGCTGATGTACTATTAAACAGGGCATTGATAGTACAAACAGGCTAGCACGTATTTGATGTCTTCTGTCTTTAAGGCGCAGGATAGATCTCGTTTATCGAAGTGTACGATACTTGACCGGGTATATGGACGTGTATTAGAGAATGCGTACGTTAGACTGACCCACTTACACTGTTAAGTGTCACACTATGTGGCGGTTGTGTAATTATCCTTAGGAGCGGAGTCTACATGGCATCACGGTGTGGATTGTCACTATTGAGGTTTCCTCTAGCCACGGGGCGATCATGCGGTAGTGATTGGTGTGATACTGAAGCATGCGGAGTATACATGTTTGGTCGTCCGGAAATCGCGTACCCTATTAGTAGGGGTGAATATCCGAAAGGGCCTTCTTATAAGGAGTGTCTTGCTCTCGTGAATCTTTGCAAAGTGGAAGTAAGTGAGTAACTTCCAGAGAGCATGATATCTAGATTATAAGATACGGTCGTTGATGTTTGACACTCGACGTACGACCGTATGGATATTATTACAACGATAGGATTCTATTTACACGGTAACTGTTTCACATGAAAGGTAGTAGTCATTGCATTTGACACTTCCGATGATTGAAGGTCACGGTGTGTTGCTAGACGCTATCCCGTGATCGTTAGGTATTAAGGGCATTTTCGTAATTTGCACTTTGGGCCTACGGCCAACATATTCGAGCGTATCGGGTCACACACATAAGAACATCTAGCCTGATTATGATAACCAAATAAGGAAAGTTTATCTCGACTATGAAGTGTTATAGTGATTAAAATTAATATGGTGGTATTTATTTATTATGAATAAATATAATACAAGTTATTAATTATGTTGATTTATTAAATATACATATGATGTATATGGGCATGTCGAAAATATATATGTATATGATACACATGTATTTTGCAAATTAATTAATCATAGTATTATATTAATTAAAGAAAATCTCAATTCCCAAATTAGTGGGGAAGGGGCACCATATTCAAAGTGTATATGATACATTTGAATTGTGCAATTTAATTAATAAGATTACCATAATATTAATATTGGATATTAATTGATTTTTGGAAAATAGATTTATGGTAATAAGATAAAGATATATTCAATAAAAGATATTATCAATATATATCTTGGAAATATATTTAATATAAGATATTGAATATTAAATGAGATAAATCAAGCAAATGTATTTTCCTTATTTTATTAGGAAATGGTTTTCTTCCTCCTCAATCTACTAGGAAGCTTCTCCCAATTAGATTGGGATACATAGGGGGCGCCACATCTCTTATAAATAGGGAGGCTTGGCTAGCTCTTTGTATTATCACAATTCCAAGAGCTAATAGTTCTTGTGAAAAATAGAGAGCTTCTTAGAGAGAGTTTTTTAGAGAGATAAAAGGTCGGTCTAGCAACCGGGTTTTTCTAGTAGCAATCCATTGGTGGATTCCGACGTGTTGTTCATGTGGACTAGCGGTAGAGGCCGAACACTTGGGCGGCTCCATACACCACTACCCTCCTTAGACGGTCAAAGCGTCGATCTTTTAGATCAAGCAAGGTAACCACCGTCTATTAGTTTTATGTGTTTGTTGCTTAAACGAAGTCGTTCTTGGTTAAAAGGAAATAAAATTTTGAATTCCGCTGCGTTCCCGCGTAGATTTCCTAACAGTGATATCATCACGCCATGCTTGAGAGCTACGCCATAAGGCATCTGTTCCGCATGCATAATCGATCTCTTTGGGTTGGTTGCTAGTGGAGTCAACATAGGATTAGGTAATCCTGGAAAGAAGAAATTCAAGAAGGGTTCCAATGATCCTAAGGCTAAGGATGTCTGTAATTACTGCAAGGAGTAGGGACATTGGAAGAATGATTGTCCAAAGAGAAAGAAAAAAGAAACTAAGACTCAAAGCAACTCTGCTTTGGCAGAACAAGACACCAACTCTGAAGAAGATCCGCCTTATCGCTTTGCACTCAAGAGGCACGGAGATGTGTGGATTATGGACACCGGGGCATCTTATCAAGTGTGTCCAAATAGGGAGTGGTTTTCAACTTATCAGCAGGTGGATGAAGGTCATATTGTTATGGCTAACAGCAAGGTCTGCAAAATAGTTGGAATTGGATTAGTTCAGTTGAAGACACATGATGGTAAATTCTGTACACCGAAGAAGGTTAGGCATGTTCCACAGATGACCAAGAATTTTATATCACTTAGTCTTTTAGACAAAGAAATGGTTCAAGTTCAAGGTTGAAGGTGGAGTGGTGAATGTATATATGGATTCAATTTGTGATTCGAAGGGCGGTATCGTAGCCGGACATCGTACATACTACAAGGGTCTATTGTATCAGGTTCTGCTGTTGTTGCATCATCAGAAGTTCACCTATCACAGCTGTCCAAGCTGTGGCATATGAGATTGGGTCATATGGGTGAAAGAGGGATGCAAACTATGTCTAAGTCTGATCTACTTGTGGGGACATAAGGTCAAGCATCTGGAATTTTGTGAACACTGTGTGTATGGGATGCTACATAGGAGCAAGTTCCCAAAAGCAGTTCACATCACAAAAGGTACTATTGATTATGTCCATTCTGATTGTTGGGGGCTTTAAGGGTGGAGTCTGATGTATTATTTTTATATGATTGAATTTACGTGATTTTATTACGTTTTGTTGACAAATTCTATGTAAAATATCTAAAATTATGATATAATTAGTATAAAATATTAATCTTTGTAGTTTAATATAGTTAGTAATAAAAGTTAGTATTTATAGTAGAAAGTTGTAGTTTTGTACCGGTTTTAGTAACCGAATATTGTGTCTATTTTACACGGGTATTTTGTGTTTATTTCATTGCGTAATCCTAAGATGAATGAAATCCCGAGTATCGACACTTTTTGAAGTCAATACAAGTCGGTGAAAGGAAGTTATAAAGCGTCAACGATATACATGATCAAGGAATAATTGTTTCTAAATCTCAAAAAAGGCGTATAATACAAATGGCTCATCAAGAATACGTTTTACGAAGAAGTGGTCTTGATGAAAGTTGTAGAGAATTCAACGAGCTTTTCAACGGAAGTTCGATTATGTCATTCGATATCAAGAATTCAAGTTACGATTTTTAGAAGATTAATCGTGTAATTATATATAATTATATATATAATTACACAAAGACAAGTAATGATTATGGGTAACATGGGGAACATGTTGATGACAAGTCTGTAATGATTATCATCATTACACCGGACCGATCCGGCAAATTTTCAGGACCGGTCCGGGAAGGGAAAAATTATATAAAGGGGAGCATCGAGGCTTCATTTGGGGGTGTACCAATATATATATACAATATTCTATATATATTCTCTCCTCTTCTTTCTTTTTTTCTCCTTTCTTAGTTTGTAAATAGGCTTTATGCCAAAATAAATTAGTAGTAGTAGTATCGTAGTAATGCTCGGGAAATTCTCGAAGGTTCGGTGTTGTTTGAAGTCGTTGTAATACACCGGAAAAGACGATTTCAATCAACAGATTATAATCGGGTAATTTCTATAATAATTATGTTTATGTTTGTTATTTTCTTCTTTTTAGTTTTTATAATGTTATTAGGCTAGATCTAATAACTAGCCAAAGTTATGTAATCGTATTATTTCGATCTTTTCGTTAAAAGAATGATGTTAAAATAAAATTGACTAAAATTGAGTAAAATGAATCTTTTTCTATTTCGCTACGTAATGATAACATATTCGGAAAGAAGTAATCAATCATGATGAATACCACATATAACTCTGGCGATGAACCGACCGGAGAAGTCGGATATGAGTAAAAATAGAAAAACCGGAGGGTAAAATGGCCGTCGATTAACGGAATCCTATTTCCTACCGAGGCGATTTGTCCTAGTAAAACAAATCTTATTAAAATTTGTATTCGAGATCTTAATAATGTTAAAATCACGTTTAATTGAAACTACACCGTTTGTATTAAATCGATCCGCTTGACAACCGGAGCCTCTTGAATAACATCGCCATCCGACAAATGGAATCACCTCTTTTATCCGGGGTAGATTTGTACTCGCACTGCTTTTGACTAACTAAGTTTAGCATGGGGCGCTTGTGGACCTTGGGTGATGACTTTTGACATATGACAATTTCATACGCTTCGTGTGAGGAGGAATTGTTGACATTAGGAGTACACCGTTTCATTCACTCAATTGGACCTAAAAAGGAAGATCGAACACATTCTATTAATTGAAAAGATCGAATAAATTAATTACATATACTTTGGCTAGTCTAGTCTATAAACTATATATTGGTATCTATATATTTATATATATATATATATTTTACTATTTATGTACACCTATATATATTTATATATCTATATATATTATATTAGAATAACTTTTAAATTACGCATTTATTTTATGTTAGTTAGAGTCGTAGTAACTGTGTGTTATAAAATTGCGGTTTAGATCGAGTTAATAGCATTTCTCTTTGGTGTTTAACCACACTTAAAAGAATTACCACTTTTTTTTCCCTGAGGATTCGACACCTGACTCACCACTTTATCACTACAATTTGACCCGGTACACTGCCGGTTAGGATCCGTCTAACCTAGAAAAGGTCTGTCCCTTTCTTGACGCCGCTTTCTAAGGTCCGTTTGGTGACGTCGACTTTACGGCGCCGTTGCCGGGAGACAAAGTCGCTATTTTTTTGTGTCTATGGTTACTACTTGTATTAGCTTAAAATTCTCGAGGATAAACCAACACTCTTCTTATCACATTTCTTTTTTTTATTTTTCGTTGGTATCTACTTTCTTTTAGTACCAATTTTCTTCTTCTTTAAAACTCGAGCATTTTTCTATTTTAATTAGTTGATGACCGAAGCGGTAAAGCCTCACTTACTCCTTATAAGCCTGATATAAACGCTACGAAAGGCGCTTCGCGGATAGAGAGTAAACGTGGTCAAACCAAATTTAGGACTCCTTGGAAAATCTCCAACGGAATCATCTTCTAATAAAAATAAAGAAATGGTGAAGGTAGTGATGAAACAAACGAAACAGAGGCTAGATCATGCTTTAGGGGCATGGACAAAACCTCGTTAATATTAATAATAATCGAGAATAATAATAATAGGAACAATCAAGATCGGAACCGAATAATCGTAATAATCCGCCAAACCCGAGACCTATCTCGTGATCAAACTGTAAGGAGAAACCGGACTAATAATCTCATACTTTTACCGAATGAAGGAGCGAATAATTTCAAATTAAGTCTCATCTTTTGGTTTAATTGACGCAAGAGCCCAATTTCTAGGAGAAGATGATGAAGATCCACATCATCATCTCTATCTATTTGAAGAATCAGGTAATACAACCAAAAGTCAAGGTGCTCATAAGGAATTAACGAGGATGACTATGTTTCCTTTTCTTTAAAAGGAAGAGCCCGAGATTGGTTTATGTCTCTTCCACACCACTCGTTAACTAGTTGGGAGGATATTCAAACTGAATTTCAAACAATATTTCACTCAGTGACGGAATTTGGAATTAAAAGTCGAGGTTGCTAATTTTAGACAAGGATCTCAAGAAACACTTGGGAATGCGTGGGAAAGGTTTAAAAATTGTTAAGAGCTTGTCCCGATCATGGTTATTCCTTAGATATGCAAATCCAACTTTTCTCGTCAGAACTAAGAAAAGATTCACGTCTGCGAGATGTAGATCATGCATGTGGTGGTTCGTTAATGATGAGTGAAGCTCAAACAGCTTTACGATGCTATAGAAAAGATTTCCAAAACAATAGAATGTGGGAAACCGGTTCTAGCACTAGAAAAGTAGCTTTGCGGTAAGGATGTACGTCAAATACGGAAGTTCTAGCACATTTGGAGAATTTAAGTAGAAAGTTTGATGGATTACAACAAGGTAAGAATCAAAATTCGTAAAATAGTACTCCAACCGAATACTCAAATTATGATAATGTGTCATTAGGGGAAAGAAGAACCAACAGGATATTCAAAAGAGGAAGTGAGTTTTCTTCAAAGACATAGGAATTTGAACAATGCATATTCAAACTCATTTAATGCTATTAGAAGAGACCACCCAACTTTTAGATGGTCCGAAAACCCTAGTAAGCCAGGACAACCGCCGTATCGATTCGAAATAAGAATATGAATAATAATCAAGTTTATCAAGGAAATATATCTAATCGGAATTTACAATCATTACCAAGATCCTATCCTCAACATACCACTCAAAGTATACCAAGAACTCAAAGTTCAACTCAACTGCGAAGGGGGTTGAAAAATGGGAAAAAGCGATGGAAAATATGATGGGTGTAGTATCTACTCAAGCTAAGAATATGGAAACAATGATGACTTCTATAGGTTCGATCAAGAAGGACATGAGTACAATGAAAACATCTATGAGTGGACATGATACCGAAATGAGAACGATAGAAGCTTCATTAAGGAATATGGAAGATCATTTGAGTAGGGAAGGTGAACGTAATAACAAGAGACCTCCGGAGGATTACCAAGTAATCTTTGAAAGAAACCCAAGAGAGGTAAATGTTGTAGTTACTTAGAAGTAGGAAACTCTATGGTAGTAATGGAGTAGAAAACTTCGGGAATAATGAAGTAGAAAATGATTTAGATAAAAATGAAGAGACTAAAGATGAACTTGAATTTATTGATGAGGAAGAAGAAATCATAGAGAATTTCTTGAAAAGGAATAAAGTTTGGAACTGAGAAGGAAGGTGAAAAATGGGTAAAAATCCCTATAATTTTGAAAGACCCCATGGATAAAGATTTAAGGAATCTATTTAAGGAACATGTTAGAGTAGAAGATAAAGAAAACAAGGATGAAAACAGGAAGAATCAAGGAATATGAAGTAGAGATTGATTCAGTGGAACAAATTAAAAGAAAAATTCAAGAACTCAAACATGGCGATCAAGTAATACTCCAAAGGATAAAGGAAAAGAGAGAATGACTTGAAACCAAAGGTTATAGATTTAGAGTCTTTACCTTTTCCACCTAAAGATCAAATTAAAAGATTAATTAAGACTGATCAGTATGCTCGTTTCCTTGATACTTTTCGTCATATTAATGTTAATATCCCCATTATCGAAGCTCGATAAATATGCCTACCTATGGAAAGTTTTTGAAGGATATACTATCAAATAAGAAAAATTAGAGGAATATGAGAATATATGCCTAAATGAAGAATGTTCTCGCAATTCTGCAAAGATAAGTTACCACCTAAACTAAAAGATCCTGGAAGTTTTACGATTCCGTGTGAAATTGGAGGATTTTTGTTTAAGAAGGTCTTATGTGATCTGGGAGCTAGTATAAATCTCATGTCTTATGAGGATTATAGAAAGCTAGGCATAGGAAAGCTTACTAAGATCGAAATGACTCGCAAATGGCGGATAGATCGATTAAGTACCCTAGAGGAATTATTGAGGACGTATTGGTTAAAGTAGACAAGTTCTATTTTCCAAGAGACTTTGTAGTTATGGAAATGGAAGAAGGATTTTCAGCGCCGCTTATCTTAGGGACGTCCATTTCTAGCTACAGGAGAACTTTAATCGATGTTCGAGAAGGAGAATTAATTTTGAGAGTCAATGAAGATGATGTTGCTTTCAATATTTTCAAAGCTATGAACCATCAATACACATCACGAGTAATCATGTTCTTTTATAGAAGATATTCATTCTGTTTCTATGATAATCGATTACCAACTTTTGAAGATAGATTAGAAGAATGTTTAACTTTATCTATCTATAAAGAAGATGAGGAAGACATTGAAATGAAAGAGATAATCCTTTCTCTAGATAAAGGAAGTTTTACTTTTAAACCACCATGGCATAAGTATTTAGAATTAGAACTAGAAGGACCAGGTTCTTAAATCATCAATCGAAGATCCGCCTAAGAATGCGGAATTGAAACCGTTACCTTTAAATCAAATATGCTTTTCTTGAAAATGATAACCTTTTACCGCTTATTATTTCATCAACTTTAACGGAGCAACAAGAAGATCAATTACTAGGAATGTTGAAAAAGCATAAGAAAGCTTTTGGATGGATGATTCTTGATATTCGAGGTATTAGTCCTGAGATATGTGTTCATAAGATAATTCGAAAGAAGATGCTAAACCTTGTATTCAACATAACGCCGCCTCAACCCGAATTTACGATTAATCGTTAAGAAAGAGGTTATTAAGCTATTAGAAATGGGAATAATTTTTCCTATATCGGATAGTGAATGGGTAAGTCCAACTCAAGTTGTACCAAAAAAGGAGGTTTCACAATTGAAAGAGAATGATAAGAATGAATGGATTCCAACAAGGGAAATTACAGGATATCGAATGTGCATTGATTTTAGAAAACTAAATGATCATACTAAGAAAGATCATCATCCACTTCCATTCATAGTACAAATGTTGGAACGTTTAAGTGGTCATAAGTATTACTGTTTCTTAGATGGTTATTCAGGATATTTACAGATTTTCATTGCAAAGCAGGAGATAGGAAAAGACTACTTTCACTTGTCCTTATGGAACTTTTATGTATAAAAGAATGCCGTTTGGTTTATGTAATGCTCCAGCTACGTTTCAAAGATGTATGATGTCTATATTTTCTGATATGGTTGAGAAATTCTTAGAAATTTTTATGGACGACTTTAGTGTTTACGGAGACTCTTTTAATGGCTGTTTGTTACACTTAGAACGAGTGTTACAACGCTGCGAGGATACCAATTTAGTGCTTAATCGGGAAAAATGTCATTTAATGGTATCGAGGAATTGTACTAGGACATAGAATCTCCAAGTAGGAATTGAAGTTGATAAAGCTAAAGTCGAGGTAATCGAAAAATTGCCTCCACCAGCTTAATCTAAGAACGTTAAGAGGATTTCTTGGACATGCAGGATTTTATAGAGATTTATTGCAGATTTTTCAAAAATAGCAAAGCCTCTAAGTCATTTGCTTGAAAAAGAAGTATCTTTTAATTTTGATAATAAATGTATGGAAGCATTTAAGACCACAAAAGCGAAGTTGATTCTTGCACCAAGTGTTGGTGGCACCAGATCGGGATTTACCTTTTGAGATTATGTGTGATGCAAGCGATTTAGGCATTGTAGGAGCTGCTTTAGGTCAAAGGTATAATAGAATTCTCAAAGCTATTTACTATGCATCTCATACGTTAAATGCAGCTCAACTAAACTATGCAACTACAGAAAAAGAACTGTTGGCTGTAATTTTTGCCTTAGATAAGTTTAGATCGTATATTGTTGGCTCTAAGGTAATAGTTTATACAGACCATTCAGCATTGAAATATTTACTGAGTAAGAAAGATGCGAAACCACGTCTTCTTAGATGGATTCTTCTACTTCAAGAATTTGATATTGAGATTAAAGATAAAAAAGGAAGTGAGAATGTAGTAGCAGATCATCTAAGTAGAATGGAAACTGAGGAAGAAATAGGAAATGAAATTAAGGATTCGTTTCCTGATGAACAACTGTTTAGAATCGATATGCCTTCAACCATGCAATTATTAAAAAATAGAATTCCTTCTAAGGAAAATTCACCTTGGTTTGGAGATATCATTAACTATTTAACCTGTGATTACATTCCGTCTCATTGGACTTGGCAAATGAAAAAAGAAGTTCTTTTATGATTTAAAATTTTATTACCGGGAGGAACCGGATCTTTTCCGTAAATGTTCGGATGGAATAATCGTAAAATGTGTGCCTGATAATGAAATCTTAAGTGTTTTATCATTTTGTCATGATCGTGAGGCGAGGAGGTCATCATGGAGGTTGGAAAAGCGCTTTTAAAGTCTTGCAATGTGGTTTTTATTGGCCTACGCTATATAGAGATGCTTATAAGTATGTCAAATCTTGTGAGTCTTGTCAAAAATAGGAAATGTATCTAAAAACATGAAATGCCTATGCAACCTATTTTAGAATGTGAGTTATTTGATGTTTGGGGTATAGATTTCATGGGACCTTTCCTATATATCGTTTGGAAAAAGATTTATTCTTGTAATGGTAGATTATGTTTCGAAATGGGTGAAGTCGAAGCTCTTCCCACTAATGATACCAAGGTTGTCATACGATTCCTTAAAAGAACATATTCACTAGATATGGCATTCCAAGGCGATCATTAGTGATAGAGGTTCGCACTTTTGCAATCGACCATTTACTAAGTTAATTGAAAAGTATGGTGTAACGCATAAGTTAGGAACGCCTTATCATCCGCAAACCAAAGGTCGTGTAGAGGTGTCAAATAGAGAGATTAAAAGAATCATAGAAAAACAAGTGGATTCAAACCGTAAAATCGGGCGCTTAGACTAGATGATGCGTTATGGGCATACTGAATGACTTTTAAAACTCCAATTGGTCGTTCTCCCTACAAATTAGTCTTTGGTAAATCTTGTCATCTCCCAAGAGAGTTAGAACACCGAGCATTACGGGCTATTAGATTTTTAAATTTCGATCCTAAGGTCATCGGTGATCATAGATTACTTCGATTAATGTAATTAGAAGAATTTCGCCTTGATTCATATGAAAATGCTCGAATCTACAAGGAGCACGCACGAAATCGCTCCATGATAAAAGAATCTATAGTCGTGAGTTCCATATAGGTGATCGAGTGTTATTGTACAATTCACGCTTAAAGTTGTTTCGTGAAAGCTTAAATCAAGATGGACAGTCCATTTAAAGTAACACGAGTTTATAAATCTGAGTCGTTGAACTAATCGATGGGAATACAACTTTTATAGCCAATGGTCACAGGTGAAGCTATTTACGGAAGGTGAAGAAATCTCTCCGATAAATGAAGTGATGTTGTTGATCGACCTCCGAAAGACTAAAAAGCGATTTTTTAAAAGTCGAAAGTATCAAATTACCAGGTTTTATCTTTACTTTTATATGTCTAAACTAGTTTCGTCTTTTACCGGATAGACGTAAAAGAACTGGATGTCTTTTTTAGATAGATTAGGAGTTTTGTTTTGCTTTTGAAGTTTGGTTTTAATAGAGATATCGCTTTACTATGTGCCTTAGTTTTTGAACAGAACAAGCAATTGTTGAGAGAGAAAAAATTGAGAGAAGTTTGTAATGGTACGTCAAGAAGTTCGATAAAGAGAAGGGCTAAGTTTTTAAGGAAGTGCGAGAATCAGGAAAAATTGAACACAAGTAGGCGTGTGGGAAAAATATAACTCAATCTCAGAGTGAGTGTTTGAATATAATTAAGAAGGGAACGATTAGGTGGTTAACCTAAAATCCCGATGGACTTCAAGACTTAATTCAAACGCTACATTTCTAGGATATATTTTGCTTGAAAGGCGTTAGGAATCTGGAGTTTGTAGAAATTGAAGAATTAGAAACCCCGTAAGTTCAAGTCTTTTATTGTTTTTAGTTTTATAAAATTCTTGCATAACTTTGAAAATTTTATAAAATTGGATCTTTATAAAATTAAGGAGTTTTATAAAAGTTTTATAAAAAGTTCTTTAAGTTTTTATATATTTTATAAGAATTAATAGAAATTTATTGAATTTTTATAAACTTTTAAATAAGTTTTATAAAGATTTTATAAGTTTTGAGAAATTGTTATAAAATTTATTTTAAAGTTTTTATTAAAGTTTTATAAGTTTATATCAAAAAAAAAAAAAAAATCGAAAAATCATAAAATTGCACACGGACCGATCCGCCCTTATCGTGACCGGTCCGGTTCGAAAGTTAACCTAAAAGACGGGGACACTTTCTTCTTCCTCATTTCCACCTCTTTTCAAAGAGCAAATGCACACTACACCTCCTCCACTTCGATTTTTTTCTTTTTCTCTTCAAAAATATAAATTACACTACACCATTACATACATTCTTCCTCTTTTACTCTCCTCTCTTTAACACAAGTGAGAAATTTGAAAAGATCGAACACAAGCTCCATTTTATCCCGGAGGCTTATACGACTTTTCCGGCCACTTTTCACGGTTTTGTTCATTATAAGGTATAATTTGTTTACTTTACTTATCAATTTCATAATTTTTATAATTTTTAGATTTATTTTCAACTGTTTTGAATTTTACGTGTTGTGACATTTTATTTTGTGTTGTTTTTCTCGTTGATTTTATTGTTGTTTTGTCAATTCAATATCGTAGAATGGCCTCATCCAAATAAAAATCTCTAAGAAAAGAAAGCCTAATATTCCAATAGAAGTGCCGGTCGTAGAATTAAAAGATTTAACACCGGAAGAAGAATCATTAGTTTTGTCTGCTTCTGACTTCACCTCAAGCTAAGAATGCTTATAAAAATATCTATAGTAAATGTGGAGTTGTGTTGGAAAGAGGCTTAGATTTTGATGACTTAGGAGAGGAGGTTAGGCGTATTTTTATGAGACGCCAATGGTTGGATTTTGCACTCGGAGGACAGGAGAGATTAATACTACCTTAGTGGCGAGAATTTTATGCGCTTTGTCTACTTTGACACCCACCGAGGGTAGTATGATGAAGTCTATTCCTTAGGTCTAGACATGTTTCTTTTAGTCCGAACCGATTAATCTTTGTTTTAGGGGTAGAAGTTTTTCCGGATGAAGAAGATTATAGAGTCATTTATGGATTAGATGATCCTGCTATGTATGAGCGGATTGCCTCTGAGCTCGAGGAGTTTGATGCTACAAAGCAGAGTGGGTGGACAAATGATTTAATTATGGGAAGTGTTTTAGAGATCCGAGGGCAATCAAAAGATTTTTGAGCCATACTCTCTATCCCACTACCAAACACACCGCCTTTGGTAAAGAAGATTTATGCATTACTTGGGCGATGATTCATGATGTTAAGGTGGATGTGGGGAAGATTATGTATAGAAGGGTTTTCGAGTTTATTGTTACTGCCAAGGCAGGGAGTCACATGTACTTTCCTGGCTTTATTTGGTTATGTCGTAGATCAGGAGTTCCTTTCTGTCTAACGACAAGTTGATGATGGCCGATGAGTCCCTGATAGGCCCTAGTCTTGAGGAGGTCTCCAGAGGGTTCGATAGACTCGATAGTTAGACGTAGTACCTCCACCACCCACCACGGGCCCACCCGGTTTTGAGATTTTCATCTTTTTTCGAGCAACAAAGAAACTTCTCTCCCAAACACTATTACATACGATATGTTTCAATCTTTAGTATCGATGTAGCCCGAGGACAGGCTAATATGGCTTTGTTTGGCTTGGCGCAGTAGTAGGCGGTGGAGTGATGATTTACGTAGAGGATCTTTGAGACATGAAGCGGATGCATCTTGATCCTTCTTTCGATAGAATCGCCTATCCGCCTGTCAATCTAACCCGTATACGTTACTGAATGGATAGCACCTATTCCACCATCTCGAGCTTTCATCATATGCCAAATCCTTTTGGAAGCCGATCTAGTGGTCGGGTGTCTTTTATACTGAGTTCTCGTGGTCTTTGTTACATCTAGGCCGGGAGGATTTTCGGATTTTGCAAGGATGACGTCAAGTATGAGTTCGATGGATCTCGGCGATTCGATTCGGATCACGACCACGTTTCCACTGACCCGATTCGCCATCGGTTCCAAGTATGAATGATCCGGTTTACACCGCCGATGATGATGATGTTGACATTGTTTGATTTTAAACAACTTTTATTATTTCTAAACATTTTATGATCATTTATTTTCGCATTTTAACTTTAGTTGGTAAGTTTGCTAGTTTAATAAGTTTTCGATTTCATTAATCATATTACGTCGTAATCGTAAATTTATTATTAATAGTATTTAAATATTTCTTAAAAAACCAAAAAATATATTTAGCATTCGCATGTAATATTCGTGTGTCGTTTTATCCGTATCGGTGAGATAATATTGAACAAAGTTAATTTGAATTTACAACATTTATAGCTTTATAGCTTTATAGCTTTTCAAATAGCTTGAAGGCTATTAAGTTGAACAAAGCAAACTTGAACTTTACAACCTTCATACGGTAAAAATATTTTAAAGCCGGACCGGTCCGGTCGGGCCAGACCGATCCGGGAGTAAAATCGCTGTAGTCATACCGAAAGTGTTAGTATGCATGCACGTGTACTCTAATTTTATCCATATAAGGACGAGAGAGGTTGAAAGTAAAATTTGCCAATTCACTCACTACTTTCAATTTTTTTTCTTTTTACTGCATCTGTTTAAACTAAAATGTCAAACCGATCATCACCATCAGTCAATTCATACGATCCGGAGACAGTTGATGTTTTTATCCCGGAGTCTAGTGCTTCAAATGTTAATTTGTTGGTGAATGCGAGGTTTGCAAATTCTCCTATATTGATGGAAAGGGGTATCAATTTTGAAAAAATTGATCAGTTCGGAAGGGATTTAATTCAGAATCAAGGATGGAAAAAATTTGTTAAGCAACCTCGAGGAAGAATTAATGTTTCTATTGTTAGGGAATTTTATTCACTCTTTCTCATCATTATTACGGTAGATCCGTCACGACTTATATCCGTTCGTGGTACACTTATTCACTGTCACCTCATATTATCAATCATATCTACGAGATACCGATTTTCAATCAAATCCATAATCTTCATTATGAATATCAATGGGGATTAGGGAACTCTTGTCATGTTGTTAACTATGTCACGGAAGCTTTTCCGTATTTGTTTCGAGTTCGATCAAAATTACGATTCTACCACTTCAGCTCTGCCTGCTCATCTGAGAGCATGGAAACACTTCATTAACTCACGAGTCTATCCGACTAGTGACTTTGCATGGGTTAGTGATAGTGAGATACTTCTGTTGTTTGCATTGATAACTGGAGCTTATGTGGACTGGGGATTTTGATTTTTAGGGCTGGCGATAAACTTTGCGCAGTGGAACGGTATAATAATGGAAGGCCGATGCCTTTTGCTTGGTTAATTTCAAGGTTATGTATTCATTTGAATGAAGTCCCTGAAATTGCTTCTGATGAGATATATCCGTCTCGTGATTGTCGTAGAGGATTGCTACCGGTAGAGAATCCGGGTTGTTCGTCAACTATTTGAGATAGTTGTTAGTGGTTTTATTTAATTTAGTTTAAGTTTGGTTTGCTTTAATAAGTTAAAGTTGCTTAAGGTTAGTAAGTTAATAGTAAGTTTGTTTTATTTTTAGTCTGTAATAGTTTCTTTTTGTTTAATATATATGTTGTTTGATTTTAATATACGTGTGTTATCGATGTTTATAACGATCATCTATAATTTTAATTTAATTTTCGAACCTACTTTTTCATACTTATTGAACATCGGACGATGTCACTTAAGTAAGTGGGAGTAGTAGTTAGGTTTGAAAATTTCATTAAAATTTTCGAAAAAATAAAAAAATAATTATAAAATATAACCTTTTTCATATAAATTAGTACTTTAATTACTTATTTCTTAGTTTTAATTTTTCTTGAATAATTTAAGTTGGTTAATATATGAATAAAAATGATATAATTCGAGAGGATTAATTTTTGATTTAGTAAAATATATTAGATATATAATGAATATGTTTTATATCTTTTATAAGATTTTAAGATTTTGAGTATGTATAACTAAATAATTTTTATCAAATATTTATTTTATGGAATTATTCAAGTAATTTTATATTTATAAATAAATTTTAGATAATTTTCTTTTAAGATTAATTATGAATTTGGAATCAAAATTAGGAATGATGATTTTGGCACCACAAAAATATAACTATAAATGAAATAACCTACACGAATAAAATTTCCAATTTTTGACCCCACCTCGAAATTTTTAAAGAGTGATCAAGACCTCACTCGAATTTTAGCCATTTTGATTAACTAGAAATTTCCGATCCTTAGCTTGTTTTGGTCTACATTTCTTTGACATCCTTCGAGTTTGTATGCATTTCTTATGAGAGGAGATGATGATGAGTAAAAGTTAAGAGTTGAGAAAAATGGTATATCTTTGAGATTGGAATGAATTCAGATATGTTAGTGTTTTATGGAAAATTTTTAAGAATTAAAGCACCATTTTTACACGAATAAATCGAATATCAAGTATCTTCCCTATCTTTGATCGACCAAATATATGTCGATGATAGTAGTCCAAATGGGATTATCTCAAAATGTCCTATTCTTTGAGAATGAAGGCATAAGTCGAATCAAAAGATCTCAAGAATGATTACGTGTTTAAGGAAACCGGACTCGTAATTTTAGATCGAAAGAGTAGTACTCCGATCAATCTTGATGAAGCAATGCTTGTGAATTTGATTATTTACACACACTCACGCTTTAGTTCTTAATATGTTTATGTTAAAAAAAAAAAAAAAAAAAAAAAAAGAGAAGAGAGAAAATCTGAAAAATGTTGGAATAAAAGGATGTTACTAATCAGAACTGTTTTTGATCAAGAATGTGAAGACGCGTGAATGCATTTACTTACATCTTTCTCTTTTGATTTCCTTTTCTATCTTTTCGATTAACCAATGTCATATCCTAATATATTAAGCCACTATGTCTTCTATCCGACTTAGTTAATGATTCCGTAAATTAAGTAATAATCGAGATAGAAAGTATTTCTAATATTTTATTTATATTTCTGAATTATTGCATGCATGTTTCCATCTAATTCATATTTGATACTTAATTTATTTAAGTTGTATAATCTCCCTTCCTTAAATTTCTATAAAATTTATAAATTATATGTTTGTAATATTGACGATATATATTACTTTTGAAATTTTAATCGATCAATTATATTATCTGTTATTTATATATTACCGCTTATTTTTGCTCGAGGACGATCAAAAGCTAAGTGGGGAGTAATTTGATGTATTATTTTTATATGATTGAATTTACGTGATTTTATTACGTTTTGTTGACAAATTCTATGTAAAATATCTAAAATTATGATATAATTAGTATAAAATATTAATCTTTGTAGTTTAATATAGTTAGTAATAAAAGTTAGTATTTATAGTAGAAAGTTGTAGTTTTGTACCGGTTTTAGTAACTTAAATATTGTGTCTAATTTACACGGGTATTTTGTGTTTATTTCATTGCGAAATCCTAAGATGAATCAAATCCAGTATCGACACTTTTGAAGTCAATACAAGTCGGTGAAAGGAAGTTATAAAGCGTCACCGATATACATGATCAAGGAATAATTGTTTCTAAATCTCAAAAAGGGACGTATAATACAAATGGCTCATCAAGAATACGTTTTACAAGAAGTGGTCTTGATGAAAGTTGTAGAGAATTCAACGAGCTTTTCAACGGAAGTTCGATTATGTCATTCGATATCAAGAATTCAAGTTACGATTTTTAGAAGATTAACTCGTAATTATATATAATTATATATATAATTACACAAAGACAAGTAATGATTATGGGTAACATGGGGAACATGTTGATGACAAGTCGTAATGATTATCATCATTACACCGGACCGATCCGGCAAATTTTCGGACCGGTCCAGGAAGGGAAATTCTATAAAGGGAGCATCGGAGGCTTCATTTTGGGGTGTACCAATATATATATACAATATTATATATATATCTCCTCTTCTTTCTTTCTTTTTCTCTCCTTTCTTAGTTTGTAAATAGGCTTTATGCCAAAATAAATTAGTAGTAGTAGTATCGTAGTAATGCTCGGGAAATTCTCGAAGGTTCGGTGTTGCTGAAGTCGTTGTAATACCTGGGAAAAGACGATTTCTGAATCAACAGTTGTAATCGGGTAATTTCTATAATAATTATGTTTATGTTTGTTATTTTCTTCTTTTTAGTTTTTATAATGTTATTAGGCTAGATCTAATAACTAGCCAAAGTTATGTAATCGTATTATTTCGATCTTTTCGTTAAAAGAATGATGTTAAAATAAAATTGACTAAAATTGAGTAAAATGAATCTTTTTCTATTTCGCTACGTAATGATAACATATTCGGAAAGAAGTAATCAATCATGATGAATACCACATATAACCTGGCGATGAACTGACCAGAGAAGTCAGGATATGAGTAAAAATAGAAAAACCGGAGGGTAAAAATGGCCGTCGATTAACGGAATCCTATTTCCTACCGAGGGCGATTTGTCCTAGTAAAACAAATCTTATTAAAATTTGTATTCGAGATCTTAATAATGTTAAAATCACAGTTTAATTGAAACTACACCGTTTGTATTAAATCGATCCGCTTGACAACCGGAGCCTCTTGAATAACATCGCCATCCGACAAATGGAATCACCTCTTTTATCCGGGGTAGATTTGTACTGCACTGTTTTGACTAACTAAGTTTAGCATGGGCGCTTGTGGACCTTGGGTGATGACTTTTGACATATGACAATTTCATACGCTCGTGTGAGGAGGAATTGTTGACATTAGGAGTACACCGTTTCATTCACTCAATTGGACCTAAAAAGGAAGATCGAACACATTCTATTAATTGAAAAGATCGAATAAATTAATTACATATACTTTGGCTAGTCTAGTCTATAAACTATATATTGGTATCTATATATTTATATATATATATATATTTTACTATTTATGTACACCTATATATATTTATATATATCTATATATATTATATTAGAATAACTTTTAAATTACGCATTTATTTTATGTTAGTTAGAGTCGTAGTAATCTGTGTTATAAAATTGCGGTTTAGATCGAGTTAATAAGCGAAATCTTTGGTGTTTAACCACACTTAAAAGAATTACCACTTTTTTTCCTCGAGGATTCGACACCGACTCACCACTTTATCACTACAATTTGACCCGGTACACTGCCGGTTAGGATCCGTCTAACCTAGAAAAGGTCTGTCCCTTTCTTGACGCCGTTTCTAAGGTCTGGTTTGGTGACGTCAGAGTCATTGGGTGGTCACATGTATTTTGTGTCCTTCATAGATGATTTTCAAGGATGGTTTGGGTAATTATGATGAAGCACGAGAGTGAAGTATTCAAGCAGTGGAAGGTTTTGGTTGAAAATCAGACAGGGAAGAAGATCAAGAGATTTAGAACTGACAATGGACTGAAATTTTGTTGGTCTGAGTTTGATGAATTCTGCAAGAATGAAGGCATTGCTAGGCACCATACTGTAAGAAATACTCCACAGCAAAATGGTGTTGCAGAAATGATGAATCAAACTCTTCTGGAGATGGAAAAGTGCATGCTCTCTAATTTTGATCTGGCAAGAAGATTTTGGGCAGAGGCTGTTAGCACAACATCCTACTTAATCAATAGGGGCCTCACACTGGGATCAAACTCAAAACACCACTTGAGGTTTGGTCAGGAAACCTGCTGATTACTCAGGTCTAAGGGTTTTTGGAAGTACAACCTATTATCATGTCAGTGAAGGTAAACTAGAACCAAAGGCCAAGAAGGGAGTATTTGTAGGATACAGAGATAGAGTTAAGGGGTATAGAATCTGGTCATCAGCTGAAAACAGGATTGTACTCAGTAGGAGTGTAGTCTTTGATGAAAACTCTATGCTTAACTCATATGTGAAGGCCATATTAGAATTTGAATTTGGATCTGAAACTGATAAGGTTGACAAACAGGTGGAGCTTCAAGTAGAGCCTGCTGAATTGAATGACTCAGCAGGGGAAGTCAGCACTAAGCAGATCTAGAACTGGATCCAAACCAGTCTACTGAACAAGGGTCAACATATACTCAAACAATTGAAGTTGGTCAGCAGAGTATAACTCTCAGCAGAGCTAGAAGGACTAATATTAGACCTCCCAGAAGGTATGGGTTTGAGGAAGATATGGTTGGATATGCACTTTAGGTAGCCGGAGAAGTGGATGGTATTGAACCAAACACTTACAGGAAGCTATGACATGTTCTCGAGGCATCTCAATGGCTTGGCGACATGGGAGAAGAAATGGAGCCACTTCAGAAGAATGAGACTTAGGATCTGGTCAAACAACCACATGATAGAAGAGTAGTCAGCTGCAAATGGATCTTTAATGAAAATGAAGGAATGTCATCTGCTGAGGGCATCAGATATAAGACATGTTTCGTTGTAAGAGGGTTCGGTTAGAAATAAGGGTTAGGCTATAAAGAGATATTTTCTCCAGTAGTCAGACACGCTTCCATCAGGGTGTTACTAGCAGTAGTGGCACATCAGAATCTTGAACTTGAGGAGTTAGATGTGAAAACAACCTTTGTATATAGGGATGAGGATAAAGAATATATATGACTCAGCCAGAGGGTTTCCAAGTTCCTGGTAAGGAAGGGTTTGTTTACAAGTTGAAGAAGTCCTTGTATGGACTTAAGCAGTCCCCAAGGCAGTGAAACAAGAAGTTTGACCGTTGCATAATTCAACTGAGTTATAGTAGGAGTCCATATGATTGATGTGTTTATCACAACAAGCTAAAGGATGGCTCAATCATCTATGTAGTTATGTATGTGGATGATATGTTGACAGATATTGTGAACAAGTCTGATATTCAAGGCTGAATTTGAGATGAAGGATTTGAGGAATGCAAAGAATCTGGTCAAGGCTGAACATTGTCTCATCAGCTAACTTCATTTTTAAAATATCAACATCAGTCTCATTGAGGTTATGCGTTCATAAAAATATTTCAAAAAATGGATGCCAATAGTAAAAATATAGGGTGGTTCTATCGGCACACCCGTTTTTACTTCTGGCACCCTTTTACTCCCGGCACCATAAAATATTACTTACCACACCAGAATAATATTTTTATTATTTTGCTACTTCAAACACAACATAAATAAAAGAAAACTCACTTCTTATACCACAGTTGTTCAAAAATACTATTGAGTCCTTCATAAAAAAATTCAACAATATAATCCTCTTCTCAAATTAACCACCCCTTCCTCTTCTCCCACTTTTCTCTTCCAAAGAAACCAACCCCCCAATTTTCTAGCGACCCACTATTAAAACCTTAAAACTAACAAACCTCCCACCATCACCCTCGCAAAGAAATTCTTTCCCAAATCACCATTCTTGCTACTAAAGAAATAGTAGTTGCCAAGCAACCCGAGCATTCCGTTCATCGATTTCAACAAAGTCAATGGAGATCCGACCCGACGAGCTGAGGTGGTGAAAGAATTTGGTGATGCCTATGAGTAATGGGGTTCTTTATGGTGAAAAATCCTGGAATTCCACCGGAAAATATGGTGGATATGATTGCTGGGATTAAGAGATTCAATGAGCTAAATGACGGGTTGAGAGAAATGGGTTGACTGGGTTCAATCGGGTTTAAGGTTCTTTCCAATTTTTCTTTTTGCTGTGGAACCGACGGTGGGTACGGTGGAGGTAGGCTGGGGGCGGTGGGTATGGCAGAGGGAGGTGGAGATTGAATTTAGCTTCTGTTAGTTTACAGCATTGGGTTTTTTTGGGAGTTTTTTTTTTTGAGGGTTTTTTAGATGCAAGTTGTATTATTATTATTTTTTATAAAAATAAATAGATAAATATATTAGAAACAATTGCCGTTAAACGTTAATGGAAGCAGACTATTACCCTAAAAATTGTGGCTCTCCTTCTCTTCCTCTCTTCCACCTCCGGACGAAGGTTTTTTTTTTCCTTCACATCTTCGTCTCTTAACGTTGGAGCAGAAGTTTATTTTGATCGAAAAACCATGGAGGAGTCCAGATTCACCAACATACTTATGTGAAGTAATCGCCGAAAATGTAAGTCACAAGATCGATCCAAATTATTTTTATTTTTATTTTTGGGTGATGAAGAGCGATCTTTGAAAACAGAGAAAGCAAATCGAACAATGGAGTAGCAGAACAAAACAATCCTTTCAATTTTAGATTTTTTGTGGCTAAATTTTCTATTGAATTTGGGAATTAATTAGATAAAGTCTTTTGGGCATTGTTTGTTGCTTGGTGTGATAAGGATAAGTTTCTTATCAAATCGGGAACTAGCATCAGTTATTGGGAATCGACATCATTTTGTTATCAAATTAGGAATTAGTATTATTTTTTATCAACTTCGATTGATGACATATTCTTTTGGATTTGGGTAAAAAGCATTAAAATGAGCAATTTTCTGTGCTACTCATTGGTAATAAAGTAATTGGGAGTGTGATTTACAGCTTGAAATCCATTTGTGCCATGGCTGGACATTTTCGTGTATTATTCGCTTAAAAATTGGTCATTTTGATGACTTTTACGTGCTATTATTGATTTTGACAAATTTTATATTTAACTATGCATCCTTGCCTTACCAACTAAAAAGTGCTTTAGAATGTAGTACTTATGATAGAATGTAAGGGGAGGAGACCTTCACAAAGCGAGCCCCTCCCAAAGAGAAGAGTCACCATTCAGGCATGAGTTCATGTTTCAGTGTGTTTTTTCATTAATTATTTTGTGTTGTATTTGAAATTGTTCTTTCTCGCTTCTTCTCAACCATTGCTTTGTTAACATGTTTGTTAAGGTTCTTTTAAGATCTAATTTTGCATCTTCAATTTTGTGAATGTTTGGCTCTGTTAACATGTTTGTTAAGATTCTTCTAAGGTCTAGCACAACCCTCTCTCGCATCAAGTCGACTCTTTCAACTTGTTTTCGTGCAAGCCCACCAAAGATCATCTTTTGAATCCAACAACCACCCCCCCCCTGCAAGCGCCAAGTAAGCGTTATTTTATTCTATTGCGATTTGAGTGCCGTTTACTAAATAGTTAACGTTGTAATTTCAACTCACAGAAAGACTTTTATTGCAGATGTCAACGCCTCAAGAAGGCAAATGGTCGGAAACTAACACTAACCATTTCCTGGACATTCTGCTAGAATGTAAACGCGGTGCCGGCACTCCGTATAATGGCAAAGGTGTTACTAATCTTTTCTTGAACTATGTTGTTGATCATATGAGTACACGGACAAATACTAGATACACCACGAGTCAAGTGAAAGAAAAACATAGAAGAATGAAGGCGATTGGACAAATGTTTAGAGCGCTTATCGAAACCATCAAGCGTGGCTGGAACTCGTTGAAAACACCATTGACGCCTCTTGGGAAAAATTTGATGATCTTTCGTAAGCTAAATTACTCCCAAAAATATGCATTACAAATATAATCCTATTAGTCTCGTTATATTTTCACCATCCTTGGTATGTATCCAAATGCTTCACATATGAATCCGACATACGACACGGTTATATATTTTGTTGGTTGAAATCATAAAAGATTTATTAAAAAAACTTGGTCGAATAATTCGTAATCAAGAATAGCACAGAAAAGGTCACAAAAATGAAGAAAAACAAAACAAAAGAAAACAAAACTTGAAATGACACCCATCAACTTGCACCCTCTCACCCACAACTTGCTACAACTTAGATTTAATAATTTCAAGATGCTTTCCTTTCATTTTCTTAGCACAAATTATTGTGCTTTCTTTTCATTTTCCTTGCACAAATAATTATGCTTTTTATGGTTCATTTTCCTTTATATATATGAGTGAGTTTTGAATAAATTTTGTACAAATTCGAGAGCTTATCAAACGATCATGGCGTGTAATGGAACTCAGTTGAAAACACCATTGACGCTCTCCACAAATATGCATTACAAATATAATCCTATTAGTCTTGTTATATTTTCACCACCCCTTGGTATGTATCCAAATGCTTCACATATGAATCCGGACATATGACACGGTTCTATATTTTGTTGGTTGAAATCCTAAAAGATAATAAATAAATAAAAACTTGGTCGAATAATTCAGAATCATGAATAGCACAGAAAAGCTGTCAAAATGAAGAGAAAAAAAAACAAAAACAAAACAAAACAAAACAAAACTTGAAATGACAGCCATCAACTTGCACCCTCTCAGCTACAACATGCTACAACTTAGACAAATAATTTCAGCATGCTTTCGTTTCATTTTCTTTGCACAAATTATTGTGCTTTCCTTTCATTTTCCTTGCACAAATAATTGTGCTTTTTATGGTTCATTTTCCTTTATATATATGAGTGAGTTTTGAATAAATTTTGTACAAGTTCAGAGCGCTTATCGAAACCAATGACGTGGGCTGAAATTCGTTTGAAAACACAATTGACGCCTCTCGGGAAAAATTTGATGATCTTTCGTAAGCTAAATTTCTCCCCAAATATGCAATACAAATATAATCCTATTAGTCTCGTTATATTTTTCGCAGCTTCTTGGTATGTATCCAAATGCTTCACATATGAATTCGGGCATATGACAATCGTTTCTATATTTTGTTTATTGAAATCCTAAAATATAAAATTAAAAAAACAAACAAACAAACAAACTTGGACGAATAATTCGTAATCAAGAATGCAGAGAAAAAACAAACAAATTTGACGAATAATTTCAAGATTCTTTCCTTTCATTTTATTTGCACAAATTATTGTGTTTTCCTTTTCATTTTCCTTGCACAAATAATTGTGCTTTTATGGTTTATTTTCCTATATATATGAGTGAGTTTTGAATAAATTTTGTACAAGTTCGTGAGCGCTTTATCAAACCAATGACGTGGGCTAAATTCGCTTGAAAACACAATTGACGCCTCTCGTAAAAATTTGGTGATCTTTCGGTAAGCTAAATTTCTCCCCAAATATGCAATACAAATATAATCCTATTAGTCTCATTATATTTTCAAGAAGCCTTGGTATGTATCCAAATGCTTCACATATGAATTCGGGCATATGACATCGTTTCTATATTTTGTTTATTGAAATCCTAAAATATAAAATTTAAATAAAAAAAAACAAACAAACAAACTTGGACGAATAATTCTGTAATCAAGAATAGCAAGTGAAAATCACAACAAATTTGACGAATAATTTCAAAGATTCTTTCCTTTCATTTTATTTGCACAAATTATTATGCTTTCCTTTCATTTTCTCTGCACAAATAATTGTGTTTTTATGGTTTATTTTCCTATATATATATGAGTGAGTTTTGAATAAATTTTGTACAAATTCAAAGCGCTTATCGAAACTAATCGGGCGTGGATGGAACTCGGTTGAAAACACCATTGACGCTCTACACAAATATGCATTACAAATATAATCCTATTAGTCTCGTTATATTTTCACCACCATTGGTATGTATCCAAATGCTTCACATATGAATCCGGACATATGACACGGTTCTATATTTTGTTGGTTGAAATCCTAAAAGATAAAATAAATATAAAAATAAAAAAACTTGGTCGAATAATTCGTAATCAAGAATAAAGACGTAAAAATTTCACAAAATGAAGAAAAAAAAAAAAAAAGAAACAAAACTTGAAATGACAAACCATCAACTCACACCTCTCTCACCCACAACTAAGCCACAACTTGCTACAACTTAGATTTAATAATTTCAACATTCTTTCCTTTCATTTTCTTTGGACAAATTATTGTGCTTTCCTTTCATTTTCCTTGCACAAATAATTGTCCTTTGTATGGTTCATTTTCATTAATATATATGAGTGAGTTTTGGATAAATTTTGTACAAGTTCAAAGCGCTTAACGAAACCACTGGCATGGGCTGGAATTCAGTTGAAAACACCATTGACGTCTCTCGGGAAAAATTTGATGATCTTTCGTAAGCTAAATTTCTCCCCAAATATGCATTACAAATATAATCTTATTAGTCTCGTTATATTTCCAAAGAAATCTTGAAATGTATCCAAATGCTTCACATATGAATCCGACATATGACAAGGTTCTTTACTTTGTTTGTTGAAATCGTAAAAGTTAAAATAAAAAAAAAAACAAAATTTGACGAATAATTCGTAATCAAGAATAGCACGTAAAAGTCACAACAACTTGACGAATAATTTCAAAGATTCTTTCCATTCATTTTCTTTGCACAAATTATTGTGCTTTCCTTTCATTTTCCATGCACAAATAATTGTGCTTTTTATGGTTCATTTTCCTATATATATATGAGTGAGTTTTGAATAAATTTTGTACAAATTGCATGCTTATCGAAACGATCATGCGTGTAATGGAACTCGGTTGAAAACACCATTGACGCTCCACAAATATGCATTACAAATATAATCCTATTAGTCTCGTTATATTTTCACCACCCCTTGGTATGTATCCAAATGCTTAACAAATGAATCCGGACATATGAAACGGTTCTATATTTTGTTGGTTGAAATCCTAAAACATAAAATAAAAAATAAAATAAAATTCTTGGTCGAATAGTTCAGAATCAAGAATAGACAGAAAAGCTGTCAAAATGAGGAGAGAAAAAAAAAACAAAAACAAAACAAAACAAAACAAAACTTAAAATGACAGCCATCAACTTGCACTCTCTCAGCCACAACTAGCCACAACTTGATACAACTTAGACGAATAATTTCAGCATGCTTTGCTTTCATTTTCTTTACACAAATTATTGTGCTTTCCTTTCATTTTCCTTGCACATATAATTGTGCTTTTTATGGTTCCTTTTCCTTTATATATATGAGTCAGTTTTGAATAAATTTTGTACAAGTTCAGAGCGCTTATCGAAACCACTGGCGTGGGCTGTAATTCAGTTGAAAACACCATTGACGTCTCTCGGGAAAAATTTGATGATCTTTTGGTAAGCTAAATTTCTCCCCAAATATGCAATACAAATATAATTCTATTAGTCTCGTTATATTTTCAGCAGTCCTTGGTATGTATCCAAATGCTTCACATATGAATCCGGACATATGACAAGGTTCTATATATTTTTTGTTGAAATCCTATAAGATAAAATATAAAATATAAAAAAAAAAACATAATAAAAACGAACTTGGACGAATAATTCAGAATCAAGAATAGCATAGAAAAGCTGTCAACAACTTGGACGAATAATTTCAACATTCTTTCCTTTCATTTTCTTTGCACAAATTATTGTGTTTTCCTTTCATTTTCCTTGCACAAATAATTGTGCTTTTTATAGTTTATTTTCCTTTATATATATGAGTGAGTTTTGAATAAATTTTGTACAAATTCGTAGCGCTTATCGAAACGCATCAAGCGTAATGAACGCCGTTGAAAACACTATTGACGTCTCCACAAATATGAATTACAAATATAATCCTATTTGTCTCGTTATATTTTCACCAGTCCTTGGTATGTATCCAAATGCTTCACATATGAATCCGGACATATGACACGGTTCTATATTTTGTTGGATGAAATCCTAAAAGATAAAATATAAAAAAAAACTTGGTCGAATAAATTCAGAATGAAGAATAGCACAGAAAAGCTGTCAAAATGAAGAAAAAAACAAAACAAAAGAAAACAAAACTTGAAATCACAGCCATCAACTTGCACCCTCTCAGCCACAACTAGCCACAACTTGCTACAACTTAGACGAATAATTTCAGCATGCTTTCCTTTTAATTTTCTTTGCACAAATTATTGAGCTTTCTTTCATTTTCCTTGCACAAATAATTGTGCTTTTTATGGTTCATTTTCCTTTATATATATGAGTGAGTTTTGAATAAATTTTGTACAAGTTCAGAGCGCTTATCGAAACCACTGGTGTGGGCTGGAATTCGGTTGAAAACACCATTGACGTCTATGGTGAAAAATTTGTTGATCTTTCGGTAAGCTAAATTTCTCCCCAAATATGCATTACAAATATAATCCTATCACCTCTCGTTATATTTTCAAAGAATTCTTGGTATGTATCCAAATGCTTCACATATGAATCCGGACATATGACACGGTTCTATATTTTGTTCGTTGAAATCCTAAAAGATAAAATAAAATTAAATTAAATTTTAAAAAAAAATTGGATGAATAATTCAGAATCAAGAATAGCACAGAAAAGCTGTCAACAACTTGGACGAATAATTTCAGCATTCTTTCCTTTCATTTTCTTTGCACAAATTATTGTGCTTTCCTATCATTTACCTTGCACAAATAATTGTGATTTTTATGCTTCATTTTCCTTTATATATATGAGTGAGTTTTGAATAAATTTTGTACAAATTCGAGCGCTTTATTGAAACCAACTGGAGTGGACTGGAACTTGGTTGAAAACACCATTGACGTCTCCAAAAATATGCATTACAAATATAATACTATTAGTCTCGTTATATTTTCAACAGTCCTTGGTATGTATCCAAATGCTTCACATATGAATCCGGACATATGATACGGTTCTATATTTTGTTGGTTGAAATCCTGCAAGATAAAATAATTTTAAAAAAAAAAACTTGGTCGAATAATTCAGAATCAAGAATAGCATAGAAAAGCTGTCAAAATGAAGAAGAAAACAAAACAAAAGAAAACAAAACTTGAAATGACAGCCATCAACTTGCACCCTCTCAGCCACAACTAGCCACAACTTGCTACAACTTAGATTTAATAATTTCAAAGACATCTTTGTCTTTTATTTTCTTTGCATAAATTATTGTGCTTTCCTTTCATTTTCCTTGCACAAATAATTGTGCTTTTAATGGTTCATTTTCCTTAATATATATGATTGATTTTGAATAAATTTGGTACAAGTTCATAAATGCTTATCGAAACCACTTCGCGTAATAAACTCGGTTGAAAACACCATTGACGTCTCCAAAAATATGCATTACAAATATAATACTATTAGTCTCGTTATATTTTCAACAGTCTTTGGTATGTATCCAAATACTTCACATATGAACCCCGACATATGATACGGTTCTATATTTTGTTGGTTGGAATACTGAAAGATAAAAAATAAAAATAAAAAAAAAAAAACTTTGTCGAATAATTCAGAATCAAGAATAGCACAGAAAATCTGTCTAAATGAAGAGAAAAAAACAAAAACAAAACATAAGAAAACAAAACTTGAAATGACAAAATCATCAACTTGCACCTCTCACCATTGCAACTAGTCACAACTTGCTACAACTTAGTATTTAATAATTTCATTATACTTTCCATGCATTTTCTTTGCACAAATTATTGTGCTTTCCTTTCATTTTTCTTGCACAAATAATTGTGCTTTTTTGGGTCATTTTCCTTTATATATATGAGTGATTTTGAATAAATTTGGTTCAAGTTCAGAGCGCTTATCGAAACCACTGGCGTGGGCTAGAACTCGGTTGAAAACACCATTGACGTCTCCAAAAATATGCATTACAAATATAATACTATTAGTCTCGTTATATTTTCAACACTCCTTGGTAAGTATCCAAATACTTCACATATGAATCCCGACATATGATACGGTTCTATATTTTGTTGGTTGGAATACTGAAAGATAAAAAAGAAAAGAAAAAAAAACTTTGTCGAATAATTTAGAATCAAGAATAGCATGAAAAGTTCGTTTAAATGAAGAGAATAAAACAAAACAAAACATAAGAAAACTAAACTTGAATTGATGATGTCATCAACTTGCACCCTCTCAGCCACAACTAGTCACAACTTGCTACAACTTAGACGAATAATTTCAGTATGCTTTCCATTCATTTTCTTTGCACAAATTATTGTGCTTTCCTTTCATTTTCCTTGCACAAATAATTGTGCTTTTTATGGTTCATTTTCCTTTATATATATGAGTGAGTTTTGAATAAATTTTGTACAAGTTCGAGCGCTTTATCGAAACCATCATGCGTGGTGGAATTCGGTTGAAAACACCATTGACGCCTCTCGGAAAAAATTGTTGATCTTTCAAGAAGCTAAATTTCTTCCCAAATACGCAATACAAATATAATCCTATTAGTCTCGTTATATTTTCAGCAGTCCTTGGTATGTATCCAAATGCTTCACATATGAATTCGGACATATGACACGGTTCTATATTTTGTTTGTTGAAATCCTAAAAGATAAAATAAAGTAAAAAGAACAAAAACAAACTTGGACGAACAATTCAGAATCAAGAATAGCCCGTAAAAGCGTATAACAACATGGACGAATAATTTCAGCATTCTTTCCTTTCATTTTCATTGCACAAATTATTGTGCTTTCCTTTCATTTTCCTTGCACAAATAATTGTGCTTTTTATGGTTCATTTTCCATTATATATATGAGTGAGTTTTGAATAAATTTTGTACAAATTCGAGCGCTTATCGAAACCATCAAGCGTAATGGAACTCGGTTGAAAACACCATTGACGTCTCCACAAATATGCATTACAAATTTAATCCTATTAGTCTCGTTATATTTCCAACAAATTCTTGGTAATATCCAAATGCTTCACATATGAATCTGACATATGACACGGTTCTATATTTTGTTGGTTGAAATCTGAATAATAAAATAAAAATAAATAAATAAAACTTGGTCGAATAATTCGAATCAAGAATAAAGATGTAAAAGCTCTCAAAATGAAGAGAATAAAACAAAAACAAAACAAAAGAAAATAAAACTTGAAATGACAGCCATCAACTTGCACCCTCTCAGCCACAACTAACCACAACTTGCTACAACTTAGATTTAATAATTTCAAAGAATTTTGTCCTTTCATTTTCTTTGCACAAATTATTGTACTTTCCTTTCATTTTCCTTGCACAAATAATTATGCTTTTTATGGTTCATTTTCCTTTATATATAAGAGTGAGTTTTGAATAAATTTTGTCCAAATTCAGAGCGCTTATCGAAACAACTGGTGTGGGCTGGATTTCGGTTGAAAACACCAATGACGTCTCTCGGGAAAAATTTGTTGATCTTTCGGTAAGCTAAATTTCTCCCCAAATATGCATTACAAATATAATCCTATTAGTCTCGTTATATTTTCAGCAGTCCTTGGTATGTATCCAATTGCTTCACATATGAATCCGGGCATATGACATGGTTCTATATTTTGTTTGTTGAAATCCTAAAAGATAAAATAAAGTTTAAAAAAAAACAAAAACAAACTTGGACGAATAATTCAGAATCAATAATAGCGCAGAAAAGCTGTCAACAACTTGGATGAATAATTTCAGCATGCTTTCTTTTCATTTTCTTTGCACAAATTATTGTGCTTTCCTTGCACAAATAATTGTGCTTTTTATGGTTCATTTTCCTTTATATATATGAGTGAGTTTTGAATAAATTTTGTACAAATTCAGAGCGCTTATCGAAACCACTGGCGTGGGCTGGAATTCGGTTGAAAACACCATTGACGTCTCCACAAATATGCATTACAAATATAATCATATTAGTCTCGTTATATTTTCACCTGTCCTTGGTATGTATCCAAATGCTTCACATATGAATCCGGACATATGACACGGTTCAATATTTTGTTTGTTGAAATCCTAAAAGATAAAATAATGTAAAAAAAAAACAAAAACAAATTTGGACGAATAATTCAGAATTAAGAATAACACAAAAAAGTTGTCAAGAACTTGGACGAATAATTTCAGCATTCTTTCCTTTCAATATCTTTGCACAAATTATTGTGCTTTCCTTTCATTTTCCTTGCACAAATAATTGTGCTTTTATGGTTCATTTTCCTTTATTTATATGAGTGAGTTTTTTGAATAAATTTTGTACAAATTCAGAGCTTATCAAACCACTCAAGTGGCGTGAGTGAACTCGATTGAAAACACCATTGACGTCTCCACAAATATGCATTACAAATATAATCCTATTAGTCTCGTTATATTTTCAACAGTCCTTGGTATGTATCCAAATGCTTCACATATGAATCCGGACATATGACACGGTTCTATATTTGTTGGTTGAAATCCTGAAAGATAAAATAAAAGAAATAAAAAAAAACTTGGTCGAATAATTCAGAATCAAGAATAGAATAGAAAATCTATCAAAATGAAGAGAAAAAACCAAAAACAAAACAAAAGAAAACAAAAATTGAACAGCCATCAACTTGCACCCTCTCAGCCACAACTAGACACAACTTGCTACAACTTAGACGAATAATTTCAGCATGCTGTCCTTTCATTTTCTTTGCACAAATTATTGTGCTTTCCTTTCATTTTCCTTGCACAAATAATTGTGCTTTTTATGGTTCATTTTTCTTTATATATATGAGTGAGTTTTGAATAAATTTTGTCCAAGTTCAGAGCGCTTATCGAAACAACTAGCGTGGGTCGGAATTCGGTTGAAAACACCATTGACGCCTCTCGGGAAAAAATTGTGGATCTTTCGTAAGCTAAATTTCTCCCCAAATATGCAAAGACAAATATAATCCTATTAGTCTCGTTATATTTTCAAGAGTCCTGGTATGTATCCAAATACTTCACATATGAATCCGAACATATGACACGGTTCCATATTTTGTTTGTTGAAATCCTAAAAGATAAAAAGTAAAAAAAAAAAAAAAACAAACTTGACGAATAATTCGTAATCAATAATAGCACGTAAAAGTTGTCAACAACTTGGACGAATAATTTCAAAGATGCTTTTTCTTTTCATTTTTTGCACAAATTATTGTGCTTTCTTTCATTTTCCTTACACAAATAATTGTGCTTTTTATGGTTCATTTTCCTTTCTATATATGAGTGAGTTTTGAATAAAATTTGTACAAATTCAGAGAGCTTATCGAAATCACTGGCGTGAGCTGGAAGTCGGTTGAAAACACCCTTGACATCTCCACAAATATGCATTACAAATATAATCCTATTAGTCTCGTTATATTTTCAATAATTCCTCGTATGTATCCAAATGCTTCACATATGAATCCGGACATATGACACGGTTCTATATTTTGTTGGTTGAAATCTCGAAAGATAAAAATAAAAAACAAAAAAACTTAAACTTAGTCGAATAATTGAGACCAAGAATAGAAACGAAAAATCATGCAAAATGAAGAGAAAAAAAAAAAACAAAACAAAACAAAAAAAAAATTGAACACCATCAATTTGCACCCTCTCACCACAACTGTACACAACTTGCTACAACTTAGATTTAATAATTTCAAAGACATCTTGTCTTTTCATTTTCTTTGCACAAATTATTGTGCTTTCCTTTCATTTTCCTTAATGCAAATAATTGAGCTTTTTATGGTTCATTTTCCTTTATATATATGAGTGGGTTTTGAATAAATTTTGTCCAAGTTCGTGAGCGCTTTATCGAAACAACTAAGCGTGGTGGAATTCGGTTGAAAACACCATTGACGCCTCTCGAAAAAAATTTGTGGATCTTTCGGTAAGCTAAATTTCTCCCCAAATATGCAAATGACAAATATAATACTATTAGTCTCGTTATATTTTCAAAGAAATCTCTTGGTATGTATCCAAATACTTCACATATGAATCCGAACATATGACACGGTTCCATATTTTGTTTGTTGAAATCCTAAAAGATAAAATAAAGTAAAAAAAAAAAAACAAAAACAAACTTGGACGAATAATTCAGAATCAATAATAGCACAGAAAAGTTGTCAACAACTTGGACGAATAATTTCAGCATGCTTTCTTTTCATTTTCTTTGCACAAATTATTGTGCTTTCCTTTCATTTTCCTTGCACAAATAATTGTGCTTTTATGGTTCATTTTCCTTTATATATATGAGTGAGTTTTGAATAAAATTTGTACAAATTCAAGAGAGCTTATCGAAACCATTGGCGTGAGCTGGAAGTCGGTTGAAAACACCCTTGACGTCTCCACAAATATGCATTACAAATATAATCCTATTAGTCTCGTTATATTTTCAACAGTCATCGGAATGTATCCAAATGCTTCACATATGAATCCGGACATATGACACGGTTCTATATTTTGTTGGTTGAAATCCTGAAAGATAAAAAAAAAACAAAAAAAAAACTAGGTCGAATAATTCAGAATCAAGAATAGTAAACGTAAAATCATCAAAATGAAGAGAAAAAACAAAAGAAAACAAAAGAAAACAAAAATTGAATGTACCATCAACTTGCACCCTCTCACCACAACTACCACAACTTGCTACAACTTAGATTTAATAATTTCAAGATCGTCGTCCTTTCATTTTCTTTGCACAAATTATTGTGCTTTCCTTTCATTTTCCTTGCACAAATAATTGTGCTTTTTATGGTTCATTTTCCTTTATATATATGAGTGAGTTTTGAATAAATTTTGTCCAAGTTCAGAGCGCTTATCAAAACAACTGGCGTGGGCTGGTGTTAAGGGTGATTTTATACATTTTCTAATGATATATTTTATAATGATTTTCTCCACATTTATATAATTTGCATAGAAAATGAGCGTTTAATCGGTTTATTGAGCAAGTGAGGTTTTAAATGATTTATTTGCAAAGTTGGTTAATATATGTGTTTTTATT
>CM047812.1:88319129-88340527 GCA_026214975.1 Gentiana macrophylla
TTCTTTTTTCTGCACAACCCGAGGGCACGTTGTGATTTAAGTGTGGGGAGGATTGGTTTATGTGTATCTACCATTTGCTTAAATTATTTTGATTCTATGCTAAGGGATAAATTTTTCAAATTTTTGTTTAGTCCCGAGTAAGCAATGCATATCTTTGTTCGGTTTTTTTAGTCATTGATGCTTTATACCGTATGTTTAGTAGGTTAGTTGTTTCACCCGATATTATATTTTTCACAAGCCATAGTGAATGATGAGCTAGAATATAAAGCTATACCCTTTTGATTAGTGATTTTTGATTATCTTATAAGTCATGTGCTTAGTGCTAAAGTAACGTATCGTGAGAATTATGATAGTTTGTGTTTAGATCCAAAGTATGTTATACTGTGAATATCTTAGGTTTGAATGTGATAAGTAAAGTGTAACTATTGTAATTAAAAAAAGTTGAGTTAAATGGAATTAATTGTGTGTCGGAAGTCGGTCGATGATTTGAGTGCGGTGGGTCATATCTCGAATGTCCTATACCACTATGATGACCAAAGCTCACGACGATCGGAGAAGAAGCCTTATGATTTGAGTAAGGTAGGGTATATCTCGAATATCCTATTCTCGCTATGACGGGAAATAGCTCATTCTCGATGTGCGTTTAAATGAAAGTTAGTTAAATCAACTTACATAAGAAAGTGGTATGAATTGAGTGAAAGACTTAGTTATCGTATACCTTATCCCCAAAGATAAACCGACGAGATATGTTGTAGGGATTATCCTCTCGAGTATATCGGAAAGACCCTAGATATATTCTATCATTATTTTCGGATATGTCACGTTTGTAGAGTACATCTTATAAGTATCATTTATTACTAGCTCAAAGGGGTATTAGCTAGTTTGCTTTGAATTTTTCAAGTTTGGACTTAGTGGAAGTTTTCTATGGCTATGCACACACACCAGGGTGAACCTCTGATTTATTGAATATATGTTATATTTGCTGAGGTGTCTATCTTTTCTCGAGCCTTGATTCTTGTTTTGCTCGGGACGAGCAAAAGATAAGTGTGGGGGAGTTGTTAAGGGTGATTTTATACGTTTTCTAATGATATATTTTATAATGATTTTCTCCACATTTATATAATTTGCATAGAAAATGAGCGTTTAATCGGTTTATTGAGCAAGTGAGGTTTTAAATGATTTATTTGCAAAGTTGGTTAATATATGTGTTTTTATTGTTGATTTCTTATCTTTATGAATATGATTACACTTTGCAATGTTTTGATGTCTTGTAGATACATATTTTCGATCTAAAAGATGATTAAAAGACAATAAGGTTCGAATTTTGAGCATTATTATATCAGCTCAAGTCATAATTACTAAGTTTAATCAAAATGTATAAGTAGTAGTTATCTATCTATCTATATAAATATATATATCTCAAAAGAATCAAAATATTCCTTGTGGGCCCCTAAATATTCCTCTTGTCTTTTGTTTGATTCTTTTTGTCTTCTTTTGTTTTCCTTCTCTCGTTTTCTTTGTGATAATGGCAAATATATGTATATATATATATATATATATATATATATATATATATATATATATATATATATATATATATATATGCTATCTTCATTAAAAATTTTGTTGTCGAGAAATACTCGTGGTTCGTTTCTTTGTGTTCAGATAAAAAAGATAAGATTTATCATGGAAATGGAATCAAGACGAATCACGAGACGAGAATTTTGCCTGACTGAAGAAAGCTTGATTCGAGTCGACCCCCAAACTTGGTGATCAAGGCTTTCAAAATATCCCACGTAAAAATATGTTTTGAGGCCTAAAAATATGTATTTTGAAGGATGGAAGAATATACCACAAGCTTACAAGTTCAACGGGTCGGTTTTCCTACGTGCTTATACCGTAAAATATCTTCGATGAATATGCGACCCAACTTAGAGGCATTTTCAGGGGAAGAGTCCTTGATGAAAGTTTTATATCTTTGAAAGAGCTTTCCAACGGATTTTGAATCATGTCAATCGGAGGTCTACAACTCAAGTTATGGGCATTATACCAAAACTCGGCTCGAACTAACCTTTAACTCGGTTCGAACAACAAAAATCCTATAAATAGACCCCTTTCTCCACCAGTTTCCTTTGCCCCTTCTTCCCCTCCTTCTCCTATCTTCTCCCTTATATTTTTTTATTTTGGGGCCTATATATATCTATATTGATATATATATTTGTAAGTTAATAGTAATGTTATAATATCGTTTTCATTTCGTTCGTTTCCGTTCTTCGTTTTTCTTTCATTTCTTTCCAGTATTTAGTTTCTTTCATTATATAATTATAACTATATATATCTATCTATTTATATTTATATATATAGATCTATGTAATTATACTTATATATATACTTATGTACTTATATATAGTTATGTATCTGTATATATATTTATAGATCTATACATTTATATCTATATATATACTTATGTATTTATATATATATCTATATATTTATATATATATATTAACTATATGTATAGCTAAGTACATATGATGATGAGAGGTTAAAGCACGTTGGAACAAGCTGTGTGAAACCGATTCTTAGCAACATCTTGATTTCAAATTTGGATTATCTTGTAAGTTTTAATAAAAATTGTATCTTTTCTATGTTTTGATTGTTGTTATGCAATTTATATCGAGAGATGGTTGCTGTTTGATGTTTAACGTTTGACAAGAGTCGTTGTTAAACTAGATTACCATAGGAAAGTTTGGATCTTTAACCTATATATAACGAGAGTTGTTAGGTTGATATCTAGATTGCGAAATTGAAATAATTTCACACCTTTGTTATGAAAGCGTTAATCTTTAAAATCGAAAGATAAGAGATTAATAGGCAATTTCTAAGATATTAGAAATTCATACCCACGATAGGTGAATCACAATTTTTGTTAAATCACCACAAGATAATCTGGAGTAGAAATTGAGGGTTCTTTGAGTCGGTGGATCAACGCTTGTTCGTTGTTAAATTACTTGAAAGAAAAATCGTTGTCTTTGTTTTGCTTCGTCTTCATCATAGTAATCGTAGCAATTTTTATTGTCTTCTTAGTTTATAGATTAGAATTAACTTAGTTAGTTCGGTTCGTAATTATCTTTCCTGGCTTTGGATTGACAACCTCTGTCCGATTATATGTTTTCGTTTTTAGTTTTTATTTCTCGTGACACTTTTAGAAAAATTAAGAACTAGACCAACCTCGATTCCCAATGGATCGACTCGGTTTTAATCGCTATACTACGATCCTTGCACTTGGGTAAACCGGATTTATTTATTACTTGTTTGTTTTGCTTTGCTATAAAATCCGAGACAGCTGGAATTCGGTTGAAAACACCATTGACGTCTCTCGGGAAAAATTTGTGGATCTATCGGTAAGCTAAATTTCTCCCCAAATATGCAGTACAAATATAATCCTATTAGTCTCATTATATTTTCAGCAGTCCTTAGTATGTATCCAAATGCTTCATATATGAATCCGGACATATGACACGGTTCTATATTTTGTTTGTTGAAATCCTAAAAGATAAAATAAAGTTTAAAAAAAACAAAAATAAACTTGGACGAATAATTCAGAATCAATAATAGCGCAGAAAAGCTGTCAACAACTTGGACGAATAATTTCAGCATGTTTTCTTTTCATTTTCTTTGCACAAATTATTGTGCTTTCCTTTCATTTTCCTTGCACAAATAATTGTGCTTTTTATGGTTCATTTTCCTTTTTATATATGAGTGAGTTTTGAATAAATTTTGTACAAATTCAGAGCGCTTATCGAAACCACTGGCGTAGGCTGGTACTCGGTCGAAAACACCATTGACGTCTCCATAAATATGCATTACAAATATAATCCTATTAGTCTCGTTATATTTTCACCTTTCCTTGGTATGTATCCAAATGCTTCACATATGAATCCGGACATATGACACGATTCTATATTTTATTTGTTGAAATCCTAAAAGATAAAATAAAGTAAAAAAAATAAAAACAAACTTGGATGAATAATTCAGAATCAAGAATAGAACAAAAAAGTTGTCAAGAACTTGGACGAATAATTTCAACATTCTTTCCTTTCAGTATCTTTGCACAAATTATTGTGCTTTCCTTTCATTTTTCTTGCACAAATAATTGTGCTTTTTATGGTTCATTTCCTTTATATATATGAGTGAGTTTTGAATAAATTTTGTACAAATTCGGAGCGCTTATCAAAACTACTGGCGTGCGCTGGAACACAGTTGAAAACACCATTGACGTCCCCACAAATATGCTTTACAAATATATCCTATTAGTCTCGTTATATTTTCAACAGTCCTTGGTAAGTATCCAAATGCTTCACCTATGAATCCGGACATATGACACGGTTCTATAATTTGTTGGTTGAAATCCTGAAAGATAAAATATAAAATAAAAAAAAAAAAACTTGGTCGAATAATTCAACATCAAGAATGGCACAGAAAAGCAATCAAAATGAAGAGAAAATAACAAAAACAAAAACAAAACAAAAGAAAACAAAACTTGAAATGATAGCCATCAACTTGCACCCTCTCAGCCACAACTAGCCACAACTTGCTACAACTTAGACGAATAATTTTCACGTCTTGTCGTCTTTTCATTTTCTTTGCACAAATTATTATGCTTTCCTTTCATTTTTCTTGCACAAATAATTGTTCTTTTTATTGTTCATTTTCCTTTATATATATGAGTGAGTTTTGAATAAATCTTATCCAAGTTCAGAGCGCTTATCGAAACAACTGGCGTGGGCTGGAATTCGGTTGAAAACACCATTGACGTCTCTCGGGAAAAATTTGTGGATCTTTCGGTAAGCTAAATTTCTCCCCAAATATACAGTACAAATATAATCCTATAAGTCTCATTATATTTTCAGCAGTCCATGGTATGTATCCAAATGCTTCACTTATGAATCCGGATATATGACATGGTTCTATATTTTGTTTGTTGAAATCCTAAAAGATAAAATAAAGTTAAAAAAAACAAAAACAAACTTGGACGAATAATTCAGAATCAATAATGGCTCAGAATAGCTGTCAACAACTTGGACGAATAATTTCAGCATTATTTCCTTTCATTTTCTTTGCACAAATTATTGTGCTTTCCTTTCATTTTCCTTGCACAAATAATTGTGTTTTTTATGGTTCATTTTCCTTTATATATATGAGTGAGTTTTGAATAAAATTTGTACAAATTCAGAGAGCTTATCGAAACCACTGGCGTGGGCTGGAAGTCGGTTGAAAACACCATTGACGTCTCCACAAATATGCATTACAAATATAATCCTATTAGTCTCGTTATATTTTCAACAGTCCTCGGTATGTATCCAAATGCTTCACATATGAATTCGGACATATGACCCGGTTCTATATTTTGTTGGTCGAAATCCTGAAAGATAAAAATAAAATAAAATAAAAAAACTTGGTCGAATAATTCAGAATCAAGAATAACACAGAAAAGCTGTCAAAATGAAGAGAAAAAAACAAAAACAAAACAAAAGAAAACAAAATTTGAAATGACAGCCATCAACTTGCACCTCTCCACCTACAACTACCACAACTTTCTGGCTTAGGCGAATAATTTCATCATGGTTTCTTTTCATTTTCTTTGCACAAATTATTGTGCTTTTCTTTCATTTTCCTTGCACAAATAATTGTGCTTTTTATGGTTCATTTTCATTTATATATATGATTGAGTTTTGAATAAATTTTGTACATGTTCAGAGCGCTTATCGAAACCACTGGCGTGGGCTGGAATTCGGTTGAAAAGACCATTGACGTTTCTCGGGAAAAATTTGATGATCTTTCGGTAAACTAAATTTCTCCCCAAATATGCAATACAAATATAGTCCTATTAGTCTCGTTATATTTTCAGCAGTTCTTGGTATGTATCCAAATGCTTCACATATGAATCCGGACATATGACACGGTTCTATATTTTGTTTGTTGAAATACAAAAAGATAAAATAAAAAAATAAAAACAAACAAACTTGGAGGAATAATTCAGAATCAATAATTGTGCTTTTTATGGTTTATTTTCCTTGCACAAATAATTGTTCTTTTTATGGTTTATTTTCCTTTATATATATGAGTGAGTTTTGAATAAATTCTGTACAAATTCAGAGCGTTTATCAAAACCACTGGCGTGGGCTGAAACTCGGTTGAAAACACCATTGACGTCTCCACAAATATGCATTACAAATATAATCCTATTAGTCTCGTTATATTTTTAACAGTCCTTGGTATGTATCCAAATGCTTCACATATGAATCCGGACATATGACACGGTTCTTTATTTTGTTTATTGAAATCCTAAAAGATAAAAATAAAAAGAAATTCAAAAAAAAACTTGGTCGAATAATTCAGAATCAAGTATAGCACAGAAAAGCTTTCAAAATGAAGAAAAAAACAAAACAAAACAAAACAAAACTTGAAATGACAGCCATTTTCCTTTATATATATGAGTGAGTTTTGAATAAATTTTCTACAAGTTCAGAGCGCTTATCGAAACCACTGGCGTGGGCTGGAATTCGGTTGAAAACACCATTGACGTCTCCCGGGAAAAATTTGATGATCTTTCGGTAAGCTAAATTTCTCCCCAAATATGCAATACAAATATAATCATATTAGTCTCATTATATTTTCAGCCGTCTTTGGTATATATCCAAATGCTTCACATATGAATTCGGGCATATGACATTGTTCTATATTTTGTTTGTTGAAATCCTAAAAGATAAATAAAAAAACAAAAAAAAAAAAAACAAACTTGGACGAATAATTCGGAATGAAGAATAGAATAGAAAAAGCACAACAAATTTGATTTAATAATTTCAAAGATTCTTTCCTTTCATTTTCTTTGCACAAATTATTGTACTTTCATTTCATTTTCCTTGCACAAATAAATGTGCTTTTTATGGTTTATTTTCCTTTATATTTATGAGTGAGTTTTGAATAAATTTTGTACAAATTTGGAGCGCTTATCGAAACCACTGGAGTGGGTTGGAACTCGGTTGAAAACACCATTGACGTTTCCACAAATATGCATTACAAATATAATCCTATTAGTCTCGTTATAATTTCACCAATCCTTGGTATGTATCCAAATGCTTCACATATGAATCTGGACATATGACACGGTTCTATATTTTGTTGGTTAAAATCCTAAAAGATAAAATAAAAAATAAAAAACTTGGTCGAATAATTCAGAATCAAGAATAGCACAGAAAATGTGTCAAAATGAAGAAAAAAATAAAACAAAAGAAAACAAAACTTGAAATGACAGCCATCAACTTGCACCCTCTCAGCCACAACTAGCCACAACTTGCTACAACTTAGACGAATAATTTCAGCATGCTTTCCTTTCATTTTCTTTGCACAAATAATTGTGCTTTTTATGGTTCATTTTCCTTTATATATATGAGTGAGTTTTGAATAAATTTTGTACAAGTTCAGAGCGCTTATCGAAACCACTTGCGTGGCCTGGAATTCGCTTGAAAACACCATTGACGTCGCTCGGGAAAAATTTGATGATATTTCGGTAAGCTAAATTTCTCCCCAAATATGCATTACAAATATAATCCTATTAGTCTCGTTATATTTCCAGCAGTCCTTGGTATGTATCCAAATGCTTCACCTATGAATCCGAAAACATGACACGGTTCTATATTTTGTTTGTTGAAATCCTAAAAGATAAAATATAAAAAATATAAATAAAAAAAACAAACTTGGACGAATAATTCAGAATCATGAATAGCACAGAAAAGCTGTCAACAACTTGGATGAATAATTTCAGCATTCTTCCATTCATTTTCTTTGCACAAATTATTGTGCTTTCCTTTCATTTTCCTTGTACAAATAATTGTGCTTTTTATTGTTCATTTTCCTTTATATATATGAGTGAGTTTTGAATAAATTTTGTACAAATTCAAAGCACTTATCGAAACCACTGACGTGGGATGGAACTCGGATGAAAACACCATTGACGTCTCCACAAATATGTATTACAAATATAATCCTATTAGTCTCGTTATATTTTCACTCGTCCTTGGTATGTATCCAAATGCTTCACATATGAATCCGGACATATGACACGGTTCTATATTTTGTTGGTTGAAATCCTAAAAGATAAAAAATAAAAAAAATAAAAAATACTTGGTCGAATAATTCAGTATCAAGTATAGCACAGAAAATATGTCAAAATGAAGAAAAAAACAAAACAAAAGAAAACAAAATTTGAAATAACTGCCGTCAACTTGCACCATCTCAGCCACAACATGCTACAACTTAGACGAATAATTTCAGCATGCATTCCTTTCATTTTCTTTGTACAAATTATTGTGCTTTCCTTTCATTTTCTTTGCACAAATAATTGTGCTTTTTATGGTTCATTTTTCTTTATATATATGAGTGAGTTTTGAATAAATTTTGTACAAGTTCAGAGCGCTTATCGAAACCACTGGCGTGGGCTGGAATTCGGTTGAAAACGCCATTGACGTCTCTCGGGAAAAATTTGATGATCTTTCGGTAAGCTAAATTTCTCCCCAAATATGCAATACAAATATAATCATATTAGTCTCGTTATATTTTCAGCAGTCCTTGGTATATATCCAAATGCTTCACATATGAATCCGGACATATGACACGGTTCTATATTTTGTTTGTTGAAATCCTAAAAGAAAAAAAGAAAAAAAAACTTGGAGGAATAATTCAGAATCAAGAATAGCACAAAAAAAGCTGTCAACAACTTGGACGAATAATTTCAGCATTCTTTACTTTTATTTTCTTTGCACAAATTATTGTGCTTTCCTTTCATTTTACTTGCACAAATAATTCTGCTTTTTTATGGTTTATTTTCCTTTATAATTATGAGTGAGTTTTGAATAAATTTTGTACAAATTCGAGCGATTATCGAAACCCGTGGCGTGGCTTTGGAACTCGGTTGAAAACACCATTGCGTCTCCTCCACAAATATGCATTACAAATATAATCCTATTAGTCTCCGTTATATTTTCACCTGTCCTTGGTATGTATCCAAATGCTTCACATATGAATCCGACATATATGACACGGTTCTATATTTTTATTTGTTGAAATCCAAAAAGATAAAATAAAGTAAAAATAAATTAAAAAAAAACCAAAACAAACTTGGACGAATAATTCGTAATCTAGAATAGCATGAAAAGTTTATCAACAACTTGGGCCGAATAATTTCATCATTCTTTCCATTCATTTTCTTTTGCACAAATTATTGTGCTTTCTTTCATTTTCCTTGCACAAAAATAATTGTGCTTTTATGGTTCATTTTCCTTTATATATATGAGTGAGTTTTGAATAAATTTTGTACAAATTCAAAGAGCTTGTCGAAACCACTTGTGTGAAATGAAAGTCGGTTGAAAACACCATTGATGTCTCTACAAATATGCAATACAAATATAATCCTATTAGTCTCGTTATATTTTCAACGGGCCTTGGCATGTATCCAAATGCTTCACATATGAATCCGGACATATGACACGGTTCTAAATTTTGTTGGTTGAAATCACGAAAGATATATAAAAAAACAAAAAAACTTGGTCGAATAATTCGTGAATTAAGAATAAGATGTAAAAAAAAGCTCACAAAATGAAGAAAAAAAAGCAAAAACAAAACAAAAGAAAACAAAACTTAAAATGACAGCCATCAACTTGCACCATCTCAACCACAACTAGCCACAAGCTACAACTTAGACGAATAATTTCAAAGATGCTTTCTTTCATTTTCTATGCACAAATTATTGTGATTTCCTTTCATTTTCATTGCACAAATAATTGTGTTTTTATGGTTTATTTTCCTTTATATATATGAGTGAGTTTTGAATAAATTTTGTACAAGTCTGAGTGCTTTGAAACATCGTGGTAATGGAATTCGGTTGAAAACACCATTGACGTCATTAGGGAAAAATTTGATGTCTTTCGGTAAGCTAAATTTCTCCCCAAATATGCATTACAAATATAATCCTATTAGTCTCGTTATATTTCCAGTAGTCCTTGGTATGTATCCAAATGCTTCACATATGAATCCGGAAATATGACACGGTTCTATATTTTCTTTGATGAAATCCTAAAAGTTAAAAAAAAATTATAAAAAAAAAAAAAATAAAAAAATAAAAACAAACTTGGACGAATAATTCAGAATCAAGAATAGCACAGAAAAGCTGTCAACAACTTGGACGAATAATTTCAGCATTCTTTTCATTCATTTTCTTTGCACAAATTATTGTGCTTTCCTTTCATTTTCCTTGCACAAATAATTGTGTTTTTTATGGTTAATTTTCCTGTATATATATGAGTGAGTTTTGAATAAATTTTGTACAAATTCAAAGCGCTTATCGAAACCACTGACGTGGGCGGGAACTCGGTTGAAAACACCATTGACGTCTCCTCAAATATGCATTACAAATATTGTCCTATTAGTCTCGTTATATTTTAACCAGTCCTTGGTATGTATCCAAATGCTTCACATATGAATCCGGACATATGACATGGTTCTATATTTTGTTGGTTGAAATCCTAAAAGATAAATAAAAAATAAAAACTTGGTCGAATAATTCAGTATCAAGTATATAAGACGAAAAAATTTGTCAAAATGAAGAAAAAAAACAAAACAAAAGAAAACAAAACTTGAAATGACTGCCATCAACTTGCACCCTCTCAGCCACAACTAGCCACAACTTGCTACAACAAAGACGAATAATTTTAGTATGCTTTCCTTTCATTTTCTTTGCATAGATTATTGTGCTTTCCTTTAATTTTCCTTGCACAAATAATTGTGCTTTTTATGGTTCATTTTCCTTTATATATATGAGTGAGTTTTGAATAAATTTTGTATAAGTTCAGAACGCTTATCGAAACCACTGGCATGGGCTGGAATTCGGTTGAAAACACCATTGACGTCTCTCGAGAAAAATTTGATTATCTTTCAGTAAACTAAATTTCTCCCCAAATATGCAATACAAATATAATCCTATTAGTCTCGTTATATTTTCAGCAGTCCTTAGTATGTATCCAAATGCTTCACATACGAAATCCGGACATATGACACGGTTCTATATTTTGTTTGTTGAAATCTAAAAGATTAAAAATAAAAAAAAATAAAAAAAAACTTGGATGAATAACTCAGAATCAAGAATAGCACAAAAAAGTTGTCAACAACTTGGACGAATAATTTCAGCATTCTTTCCTTTCATTTTCTTTGCACAAATTATTGTGCCTTCCTTTCCTTGCACAAATAATTGTGCTTTTTTATGGTTTATTTTCCTTTATACATATGAGTGAGTTTTGAATAAATTTTGTACAAATTCAGAGCGCTTATCGAAACCACTAGCGTGGGCTAGAACTCGGTTGAAAACACCATTGACGTCTCCACAAATATGCATTACAAATATAATCCTATTAATCTCGTTATATTTCACCACCCTTGGTATGTATCCAAATGCTTCACATATGACTCGGACATATGACACGGTTCTATATTTTGTTGGTTGAAATCCTAAAACATAAATAAAAATAAAAATAAAAAACACAGTCGAATTGTTCAGAATCAAGAATAAACAGAAAAGCTGTCAAAATGAAGGGGGGAAAAACAAAAACAAAACAAAAGAAAACAAAACTTGAAATGACAGCCATCAACTTGCACTCTCTCAGCCACAACTAGCCACAACTTGATACAACTTAGACGAATAATTTCAGCATGCTTTCCTTTCATTTTCTTTGCACAAATTGTTGTGCTTTTTCATTTTCCTTCCTTGCACAAATAATTGTGCTTTTATGGTTAATTTTCCTTTATATATATGAGTGAGTTTTGAATAAATTTTATACAAGTTCAGAGCGCTTATTGAAACCACTGGCGTGGGATGGAATTCGGTTGAAAACACCATTGACGTCTCTCGGGAAAAATTTGATGATCTTTCGGTTAGCTAAATTTCTCCCCAAATATGCAATACAAATATAATCGTATTAGTCTCGTTATATTTTCAGCAGACCTTGGTATGTATCCAAATGCTTCACATATGAATCCGGACATATGACACGGTTCTATATTTTTTTTGTTGAAATCCTAAAAGATAAAAAAAAAAAAAACAAAATAAAAACCAACTTGGACGAATAATTTCAGCATTCTTTCCTTTCATATTCTTTGCACAAATTATTGTGTTTTCTTTTCATTTTCTTTGTACAAATAATTGTACTTTTATGGTTCATTTTCCTTTATATATATGAGTGAGTTTTGAATAAATTTTTTACAAGTTCAGAGCGCTTATCGAAACCACTGGCGTGGGCTGGAATTCGGTTGAAAACACCATTGACGTCTCTCGGGAAAAATTTGTTGATCTTTCGTTAAGCTAAATTTCTCCCAAATATGCATTACAAATATAATCCTATTAGTCTCCGTTATATTTTTAGCGATCATTTGTATGTATCCAAATCTTCACATATGAATCCGGACATATGACACGGTTCATATTTTGTTTGTTGAAATCCTAAAAGATAAAATAAAATAAAATAAAAAACTTGGACGAATAATTCAGAATCAAGAATAGCATAGAAAAGCTGTCAACAACTTGGACGAATAATTTCAGCATTCTTTCCTTTCATTTTCTTTGCACAAATTATAGTTCTTTCCTTTCATTTTCTTTGCACAAATAAATGTTCTTTTTATGGTTCATTTTCCTTTATATATATAAGTGAGTTTTGAATAAATTTTGTACAAATTCAGTGTTATCGAGAGACCAGTGGCGTAATGGAACTCGGTTTAAAACACCATTGACGTCTCTCGGGAAAAATTTGATGATCTTTCGGTAAGCTAAATTTCTCCCCAAATATGCAATATAAATATAATTCTATTAGTCTCGTTATATTTTCAACGGGCATTGGCATGTATCCAAATGCTTCACATATGAATCCGGACATATGACACGGTTCTATATTTTGTTGGTTGAAATCCTGAAAGATAAAAAATAAAATAAAAACAAAAACTTGGTCGAATAATTCAAAATCAAGAATAGCACAGAAAAGCTGTCAAAATGAAGAGAAAAAAAACAAAAACAAAACAAAAGAAAACAAAACTTGGAATGACAGCATCAACTTGCACTCTCTCAGCCACAACTAGCCACAACTTGCTACAACTCAGACGAATAATTTAAACATGCTTTCCTTTCATTTTCTTTACACAAATTATTGTGCTTTTTTTTCATTTTCCATTCACAAATAATTGTGCTTTTTCTAGTTCATTTTCCTTTATATATATGCGTGAGTTTTGAATAAATTTTGTACAACTTCAGAGCGCTTGTCGAAACCACTGGCGTGGGATGGATTTCGGTTGAAAACACCATTGACGTCTTTCGGGAAAAATTTGATGATCTTTCGGTAAGCTAAATTTCTCCGCAAATATGTAATACAAATATAATCCTATTAGTCCGTTATATTTTCAAGATCCACAGGTATGTATCCAAATGCTTCACATATGAATCCGGACATATGACACGGTTCTATATTTTGTTTGTTGAAATCCTAAAAGATTAAAAAAAATAATAATAATAAACAAACTTGGACGAATAATTCAGAATCAAGAATAGCACAGAAATGCTGTCAACAACTTGGACGAATAATTTCCGCATTCTTTCCTTTCATTTTCTTTGCACAAATTATTGTGCTTTCTTTCATTTTCCTTGCACAAATAATTGTGTTTTTTATGGTTTATTTTCCTTCATTTATATGAGTGAGTTTTGAATAAATTTTGTACAAATTCAGAGTGCTTATCGAAACCACTGGCGTGGACTGGAACTCGGTTGAAAACACCATTATCGTCTCCATAAATATGCATTACAAATATAATCCTATTAGTCTCGTTATATTTTCACCAGTCCTTGGTATGTATCCAAATGCTTCACATATGAATCCGGACATATGACACGGTTCTATATTTTGTTGGTTGAAATCCTAAAAGATAAAAATAAAAAAACATAAAAAACTTGGTGAATAATTCGGAATGAAGAATAAGCACAAATTGTCAAAATGAAGAGAAAAAAAAAACAAAAACAAAACTTTAAATGACAGCCATCAACTTGCACCCTCTCAGCCACAACTTGCTACAACTTAGATGAATAATTTCAGCATGCTTTCCTTTCATTTTCTTTGCACAAATTATTGTGCTTTCCTTTCATTTTCCTTGCACAAATAACTGTGTTTTTTATTGTTCATTTTCCTTTATATATATGAGTGAGTTTTGAATAAATTTTGTACAAGTTCAGAGCGCTTATCGAAACCACTCGCGTGGGCTGGAATTCAGTTGAAAACACCATTGACGTCTCTCGGGAAAATTTTGATGATATTTCGATAAGCTAAATTTCTCTTCAAATATGCACTACAAATATAATCCTATTAGTCTCGTTATATTTTCAGCAGCTCTTGGTATGTATCCAAATGCTTCACCTATGAATCCGGACATATGACACGGTTCTATATTTTGTTTGTTGAAATTCTAAAAGATAAAATAAAAAAAAATAAAAAAACAAACTTGGACGAATAATTCAGAATCAAGAATAGCACAGAAAAGCTGTCAATAACTTGGACGAATAATTTCAGCATTCTTTCCTTTCATTTTCTTTGCACAAATTATTGTGCTTTCCTTTCATTTTCCTTGCACAAACAATTGTGCTTTTTATGGTTCATTTTCCTTTATATATATGAGTGAGTTTTGAATAAATTTTGTACAAATTCACGCTTATCGAAACCACTGGCGTGGGCTGGAACTCGGTTGAAAACACCATTGACGTCTCCACAAATATGCATTACAAATATAATCATATTAGTCTCGTTATATTTTCACCAGTCCTTTGTATGTATCCAAATGTTTCACATATGAATTCGGACATATGACACGGTTCTATATTTTGTTGGTTGAAATCCTAAAAGATAAAAGAATAAATAAAATAAAATAAAATAAAAACCTGGACGAATCATTCAGAATCAAGAATAGCACAAAAAAGCTGTCAAAATGAAAGGAAAAAAAAAAACCAAAACATAACTTGAAATGACAGCCATCAACTTGCACCCTCCCAACCACAACTTGCTACAACTTGGATAAATAATTTCAACATGCTTTCCTTTCATTTTCTTTGCACAAATTATTGTGCTTTCCTTTCATTTTCCTTGCACAAATAATTGTGCTTTTTATGGTTCATTTTCCTTTATATATATGAGTGAGTTTTGAATAAATTTTGTACAACTCTCCCTCCACTTCCTCTATTTTAATGCTGAGTCGACAAGATAAAATTGTCCTACAATAAAATCCAAACTAGTGAAACTGTTCAATTTGTGAATATGACGTATAAATGACTGATAATGCTACCCATAGTAATTACTCCCTTCGTTGTTGTGTTTTTCCCCCATCAGCCCTATTTTCAATTTCATTACAAGTAAAACAGATGGAGTGATGAAGAATGGTTAACCTGTTCGGGGGCGAGGGAAAGATATTGTTTCTGTTGCATAGGCATGGTGGAAAACCCGAGCGTCATGCGCACTACCTTCCCAACCACAATGGACGTGAACAAAACGTATATCAAGATCTCATATGGCCATGACATTTTGACATATGGTTGCTTTTCGTGTTCTAAAGGCGGGTTGTTTTCACTTGGCCACGTAAGCTGGAATGAATGTTCCATCTAACGCTCCAAAACAACCCTATATAACACAAAATAGTTAATACTCTTGGACATTCAAGAAATTATATATCAAGCATTGGATAATATGTTGACATGCATAACCGGAACCAAGGATCAAACCTAGGATCGTTTAATATTTTAGGATGTGTTAAGATCAAGCGCTTACCGTTGTATAAAAACCAATTGGTTTTAGTACAACGGTAAGCACTTGATCTTAACATGGTATCGGAGCCAGAGGTCACGAGATCGAAACCTGGTTGGAACATTAATTTAAAAAAAAAAGTGAAAGTGTTGGGAGAGATTGCCCATACTTGAGGGGGTGTTGGAAGAGATTGCCCACACTTTTGAAAATAAATTGTGCAAGTGTTGGACATATTGCCAACACTTGAGGGGGGTGTTGGGACAGATTGCACTCTCTTGAATGCCTAAAGAAATAAAGTTGCACCTTTACTACCACAATTGATTTTAGTACAACGGTAAGCGCTTGTTTCTAAAAGGATGACATACATTGTTTTCTTTCGGAAAAATTATGGTTGGCGCAAGTGCACACAACGCTCTACCGATTTGCTTTATATGTTTGTGAACAGTTTGAGGGGAATGTTGGAAACGTTCCGCGACAAATCGTTGTGTAGACTTTTGGCCAACGGCGAGCAAAAACATTCCTAGTGCCTCATGTATGCCAACCCCGCACTTCTCTCGACTGTGTAGTAATTGCCTTGGAGCAAAGATGTCCGCAATCCGTAGAAATGTGTCACTATTCATCCGTAAAGTCTCATGTATTCGCTTTGGGTGACCATTTAGCAACTCAAGTATCCAATAAGCACCGGTAAACAAAGAAGTTCGACATGAGTCCTACACGGATCGGAACTTTATCGTCGCTATCAACAATAAGCGACCATTCCATAAATTCGTCATCCGAATCCGAATCACCATCGGCGCATTTAATCGAAAAACACAAATAACGGTTCAATAGGTTATATACTTTTGTAAACAGACAAAATGGACAAATCACACAACATTTTTCAGATTTTTAATTGGCAAAATATTGATAAGTTTTTATCAATAGTGATATTTACAAATGGAAGTATAGAAATTGCTAAACCAATAATATGTTTATAGTTACCTAAGAAATATATAAATTTGAAACATAAGTTAAAAAATTCAGGCAAAAATAAAATTGAAGCATGCACTCATACCGTTTGGATGGAGGGAAGATGAGGAGGCTATCGGGGGATTGGAGGAAGAGGAGGAGAGTTGTACAAAATTTATTCAAAATTCACTCATATATACAAAGGAAAATGAACCATAAAAGCACAATTATTTGTGCAAGGAAAATGAAAGGAAAGCACAATAATTTGTGCAAAGAAAATGAAAGAAAGCATCTTTGAAATTATTCGTCCAAGTTGTAGCAAGTAGATGGCTGTCATTTCAAGTTTTTGTTTTGTTTTGTTTCATTTTGACAGGTTGTATGTGCTATTCTTGATTCTCAATTATTCGTCCAAGTTTTTTTTTTTTTTTTTTTTTTTTTTTTTTTTTAAGGATTTCAACCAACAAAATATAGAACCGTGTGTCATATGTCCTGATTCATATGTGAAGCATTTGGATACATACCAAGGATCAGTGAAAATATAACGAGACTAATAGGATTATATTTGTAATGCATATTTGGGGAGAAATTTAGCTTACCGAAAGATGATCAAATTTTTCCCCGAGACGTCAATGGTGTTTTCAACCGAGTTCCCACCACGCCAAATGTTTTCAATAATCGATCCGAACGCAGATCTACCTTCATTCTTCAATGTTTTTTTTTCACTTTACTTTACTGTGGTGTATCTAGTATTTGTCTCAGTACTCATTTGATGAACAACATATATAGTTCAAGAAAATATTAGTAACACCTTTGTCATTATACGGAGCGCCGCACACAGCGTTTACATTCTAGCGTAATGTCCAGGAAATGGTTAGTGTTAGTTTCCACCATTTTCCTTCTTGAAGCGCTGACATCTGCAATAAAAGTCTTTATGTGAGTTGAAATTACAACGTTAACTATTTAGTAAACGGCACTCAAATCGCAATAGAATAAAATAACGCTTACTTGATGCTTGCGGGGGTGGTTGTTGGATTCAGAAGATGATGCTGGTGACTGTTATGAAAACAAGTTGAAAGAGTCGACTTGATCTGAGAGAGAGTTGTGCTAGACCTTAGAAGAATCTTAACAAACATGTTAACAGAGCCAAACATAACACATTCACAAAATTGAAGATGCAAAATTAGATCTTAAAAGAACCTTAACAAACATGTTAACAGAGCAATGGTTGAGAAGAAGGGAGAAAGAACAATTTCAAACACAGCACAAAATAATTAATGAAAATCACACTGAAACATGAACTCATGCATGAATGATGACTCTTCTCTTTGGGAGGGGCTCGCTTTGTGAAGGTCTCCTCCCCTTACATTCCTTCATAAGTACTACATTCTAAAGCACTTTTTAGTTGGTAAGGCAAGGATGCTTAGTTAAACATAAAGTTCACAAAATCAATAATAAAGACGTAAAAGTTGTCAAAATGACTAGTTTTTAAACGAATAGCACAGAAAATGTCCAGCCATGGCACAAACGAATTTCTACTGTAAATCACACTCCCAATTACTTTGTTACCAACGAGTAGCACAGAAAATTGCTTATTTTAATGCTTTTTACCCAAATCCAAAAGAATATGTCATCAATCGAAGTTGATCAGAAATAATGCTAATTCCTAATTTGATAACAAACTGATGTCGATTCCCAATAACTAATGTTAATTCCCGATTTGATAAGAAACTTGTCCTTATCACACCAAGCAACAAACAATGCCCAAAAGACTTTATCTAATTAATTCCCAAATTCAATAGAAAATTTAGCCCCAAAAAAAATCTAAAATTGAAAGGATTGTTTTGTTTTGCTACTCCATTGTTCGATTTGCTTTCTCTGTTTTCAAAGATCGTTCTTCATCACCCAAAAAATAAAAATAAATATACCTGGATCGATCTTGTGACTTACATTTTTGGCAGCACTTCACATAAGTATGTTGGTGAATCTGGACGCCTCCATGGTTTTTCGATCAAAATAAACTTCTGCTCCTATGTTAAGAGACGAAGATGTGAAGGAAAAAAAAAACCTTCAACTAGAGGTGGAAGAGAGGAAGAGAAAAAGAGCCGCAATTTTTAGGGTAATAGTCTGCTTCCATTAACGTTTAATGGCAATTGTTTCTAATATGTTTATCTATTTATTTTTATAAAAATATAATAATAAAATAATACAACTTGCATAAAAAAAAACCCTTAAAAAAAAAACTCTAAAAAAACTAGAACCCAAAGAGGAAGGATATTAAAATGTTGTAAATGTAGAGACTTAAATATAGTTATGTAATATTTATTCTTTTATGTGGTGTGTGAATTAAATTTGTGGTATGTAAAAGTAAAAAAAAAAATCAAAAAAAAGGTGCGGTAATAAAAACGGGTATGTCAATAGAACCATCCAAAATATATTTTGGAGTTTCTTTTCCTGAACGAGTATAGTCTAGTTTCAGTCTATCGGTCGCTGTGGGGAAATACTTATATGCAGAGGGATTTTGAGGTGAAGTGACGGATGAAACGAATAGAACCACACGATTTAAAAACAGAATGAAATTGTGTAGTATTTATGAAAGGATGACACACCGTGTGAAGACACCACACAAGTATTTCCCGTCGCTGTGTTCCTCTCCTGCTACTGCTTTTACTGTCATCGCCTTCCTGCCTTCCTGGCTATTGTGCCGAACAGTGTTTGTATGCATTTCTCGCTTTAATGGAGTCGTACACACCTTTGCTAGACAAGACCCGAGTTCCTCAACCCTCATTACAGAAATACGCTGTGATCTCAATCTTCGAGAAGCTTAGGGTCGCTCCTCCCCACCTTGGTCTGGATTCTGGCCCCGGTAGAGAAGCAATCATTTATTGTCTCAGCACGAATTCTCCGGCCGTTGTCGAGCAAGCCGTTCGAGAACTATGTCGCCTTGTAAAGGACTCAAAAATGGATATATCTCGTGCCTTATTGGAAATTCAGTCTGCCCTTGAAGGTGCGGACTCTCGTTTTGTCAATGTTTTGTCAAAGCCATCGGTTTTCTCGTTCAATTGGGATTCAATAACAATCCTCGTTCATTTCGGTTTCCCTCTTCTGACGTTCATCCTTTTGTTAAGGTAAATATAATATGATCAAAGCAGTTTAATTGTTTTGATCGAGTCAAGTAAATAATTGTTCGTTTTGTGTTTTACTGGTCTATTTGGTAGGTTATCTCCTGTAGAACTGAGGTGCACCACGAACTTGTGCAACAAGTGCTCATGTTCATTCTGGAGAATAAGCAACTGGGAATGTTGGAAGTTTGTCAGTTCCTGAGGCCTTTCTTGAATTACTCAATTGTCTGGATTCCCGTTTCACCAAATTTTCCTTCCTTTGTAAGGAATTTAGTGTCATCCATGGCATCCTTTTGCTGCTCTTTTCCCAGAGTGGCAATTCCATTGCTTAAGCTGTTGATGGGGTGTGTGAAATTCTTCTCACGGAAGAGCACAGAGGTAGGCATCTCCATGGTTGCAAAGCTTAACTTCTTGTTGTTGTTGGTGGTGGTGGTGCAAGTCTGGATTGTATGAGAACGACTTAAAAATTCCATGACCTATGTAAAACATATTACGAACTCATGTTGTTGTCTATCTTACATCAAAGGTGTTCTTTACAGGATGTTGCTGTTCTTCTATACTTTCTGGAGTGCATATCGGACACATATGTGGTGGTTTTGAGGCAGTTGGTCGGAATGAGTGAGGTACTTACTAAGAAAACCAAATTATAGTAATGTGATTATTAAAGGTTTTTTATTTATGTTTGTCCAAGCACTTTCGATGCCGTATTAGATTTCATGGATTCTTGGATTTCAGTTTATTATGTTTATGTTGCAGCCAGTCCAAGAGGCTGAATTATATGGTGTGGAACTAGTTGAAACTATTTTCCAGCTGGATAAAGATTTTAAGCCTGCATTTTGGTGGATGTGAGAACCTATTCAACATGGCAAGAGTTCTGTTGGTCGCCCAGAAGGATCTGGGTTTAAGTTATGCAGTGAGGGATTCGCCCATTATTTTATCCTTATTCACACCACTTATTCAGTCCAAGCTTGAACAAGAGCAGTTGGTTATTGTGAAGATGCTCCTCCTCCTATTGGAGTGGAAGCGTGAAAGAGGTAACAAAATTGGAACTACTATAGTACAGTTAGATCACCAATTACATTGTTGTTCTCAATCTTCTCAGTATACATACTATTTCTTTGAGTTTAGAGTTGCAGGTTAGCTGTCAACATTTGAGTTATATGATACAATAAGATCTTATATGGTTTGATTCAATCATCTTCCTTCTGTGTTTTGTGTTCCATTTGATTGCCTGTCAAACATGATTGGAGATATATTTTGCTACTCATGACTCATGAGGCATCTTTTCCTTTCATAGCAGTTTGCTTTATAGTCTTCACTCTCCTTCTTAAAGCCATTCTTTCATTTGGAAGTACTATAGAAGCAAAGTTACACGCAGAGTACATCTTTCTCTTGCATCCATGTTTGTCACCTTAAATTTATGAGTCCCTTTTAGTGGTGCATTTTATCCCGATTC